>CAUYRH010164333.1:0-21128 GCA_963574655.1 Perodicticus potto | reverse complement strand
GCCAAACTGCAACAAAAAAATAGCCGGGGATTGTGGTGGGCACCTGTAGTCCCAGTACTTGAGAGGCTGAGGCAAGAGAATCACCTAAGCCCAGGAGTTGGAGGTTGCTGTGAGCTGTGTGATGCCACAGCACTCTACTGAGGGCGATAAAGTGAGACTCTGTCTCTACAAAAAAAAAAAAGAAGAAGAAAGAAAAAATATATATGTATATATAATTTGTCTATTATGGAAATTGTTATAGATGATTTAGATGGTAAATTCAATATAACAAAAATAAATTTATTTAATATAAAAATTATATGTTAAGAGTAAAATTAAGGCCAGTTGCAATAGCTCAGGCCTATTATCCTAGTGTTCTAAAAGGCCTGGGCAAGAAGATTGTTTGAGTTCAGGAGTTCAAGACCAGCCTGAGCAAGACCTCTATCCCTACCAAATATAGAAAAATTAGCCAGCATGGTGACACATGCTTATTGTCCTAGCTACTTGCAAAGCTGAGGCAGGAGGATTGCTTGAGCCCGGGACTTTGAGGTTGCTGTGAGCTATGATCACACCACTGCACTCTCCTCAAGGTAAAAGAGCAAGACTTTCATCTCAAAAAAAAAAAGAAAGAAAGGCTCGGCGCCTGTGGCTCAAGCGGCTAAGGCGCCAGCCACGTACACCTGAGCTGCCGGGTTTGAATCCAGCCCAGGCCCACCAAACAACAATGACAGCTGCAACCAAAAAATGGCCAGGCATTGTAGTGGGAGCCTGTAGTCCCATCTACTTGGGAGACGGAGGCAGGAGACTCGCTTAAGCCCAGGAGTTGGAGGTTGCTGTGAGCTGTGATGCCACTGCACTCTACCCAGGGTGACAGTTTGAGGCTCTGTCTCAAAAAAAAAAAAAAAGAAAGAAAGAAAAAAGTTAAGTTAAAACCTTTACACTTATCATCTATTTGTGTATTTATATATCTTTAGATGTCTAAATTCTTACACACTAAAGAGTATTAGTAACTCCTTTACTACAAATTGTTATATGAATGGTTAACCAAAGGGAGAAAACTACAACTTAGATTCTTGTTCTGTAAAAGACTTAGTTATTTTTGTGTCACAGAGGTACAGCCTTCATTCCTTTGAGCATACTCTTAAAACATTTTAACAAAAAGTTGTTTTGTTTTTTTTTTGAGACAGAGTCTCACTATGTTGTTGTCGGTAGAGTGCTGTGCCGTCACAGCTCACAGAAACCTCAAACTCTTGGGCTTAAGCAATTCTCTTGCCTCAGCCTCCCAAGTAACTGGCACCCACCACAACACCCAGCTATTTTTTTTTTGTAGTTGTTATTGTTGGTTAGCAGACCTGGGCCGGGTTTCAATCCACCAGGCCCAGTGTATGTGGCCAGCACCCCAACCACTGAGCTACCTGCACCAAGCCAACAAAAAGTGTCTTATTGCTTATAAGGGTTTAAGTTTCTACTAATGATTATTTTTGTTTTGCTGTACTTTTTAAATATTGCCTGGACGGAACAGAACATTGGTTAACTATTGATTCCTTCTGGAGACTATGTTTCATGTTTATATCTTTTCTCCTCTGAAAACTCTGGATTTTGCCTTTCCCAAATTTAGGCTCCACATTCAGAAAAAATAAAATATGTGCATGCTAGAGTTGTTTTATAACTGGCCTGGAAACATTCCATCTCTGTGCCTCCTGATGATCTTTTTGATTTTGGCCGAGAGGAGATAGGGGTAGTTCGAGTATCTGTTAGCTACAAAGTGGGGATTGCCAAGGCTACCGCAGTCTGTTTCTTTGCTGATGTCATACAACCAGCCCAACTAGCTACATGAGCCGAGAATCCCTTCTGGGAAGTTCGGTTTGGAGTTCTAGCCTGAGCTAAGATTCCTCATACAGCTTCTGGGGTCTAACCAGGAGACATAGTGTGTTCTGTGTGTGAACCCAGATGCCAGGGAGCTTGGACACTGTCATCTCTCTGTCTTCCAAGGCTTGAGTGAACCCCCCCGCTGCCCATCATCTTTTTTCCTCTATATCACAGCATTTTCAGACTGTATTCTGTGGGATCTGGTGAGTCCTTTGAAATGTCCCAACTTGGACAATCTTTTCAGTTAGGAAGTTTTCTTATGACTAAATTAGCCTTGAGTTTCTTGAAGAAATCACTAGATACCACAAAGATTTATTTTAAAAAATAAATGAAAATAATCAAATTTGCTTGGCATTCTCCAAATTTTCATTAATTGAGACTGTTGTGCAAACTCCTTTGTTCACCAAATTTAAGATGGAAGGTGGGGGAAGCCTGATAAATCACAGGGAAAATTCATCTTTCCAGATTAATGGTGTATAAGGAAAATATGTTAATATAAAGATGCATCACCCACTGTTGTATACTTTTCAGGTTAAAAGAAATTAATCCATGTTTCAATAAAAGAACGGATAAAGTAACTATTGAAAGATCCCCCCCCGAGGATTTTTTGATGGAAATAGTCTTGTCAATTGGAAACAATTATAATACACTTTATGGGATAAATAAAACAGTGGAAGACAAGTTACTGTGATGATTGTTTTTCTATCCTTCACATATCACTGTTCATAGCTGCAGCATCTTGAACCCAGCAATTTTCCATTCCAATTCAAGTCAGAAAAATGCTGTGATTATTTAATCTATATTAGGAGATTATCTTTGCCTTGTACAGACCATCAGATATTCCCTTTGTATAGCATGGATTAATTTCTGCTGATCTGAATTGACCAAATACTCATCTCCAGAACTGCCTGGAGCAAGGTATCATCCCTTACCAATACTAGGGAATGTATTAACTAAATACATATTAATTAGAGGCAAATGATACTATATAACCAAAAGGCTGAGAGTTGTTTCAAGGCAGCATGTGCCAATCTGTCATCTATGCTTAGTATTATCAGTTGGATTCATAATTTGCACATGGTTTTGGTGGATCTTGGTGAGCTAAGGCTGGTTCTAAGTAGGAATATGTCTATGCAATCAGCTCACTCTAAGAAACATCCATCTTGAGCTGACTTTGGGCTCAAAGTGTTTACACGAGTTTATACATTAAATCAATGGTGGCTTAATATCTGAAGACAAACCATATCAAAGCAACCAAGGCTGGGGACACTAAACTGTGTTCCCCCCAATTTTTTATGTTGAAGCCCTGAATCCCCCTGCCCAATGTAATGGTATAGGGAGATGAGGCCTTTGGGGTGATTAGGTTTAGATGAGGTCCACATGATGGGCTTAGTGTCCTCATAAGAGAAACTGGAGAGCTTCCTCTCACCCTCCTCCCCTGCTGCTCTTACATCTATAAAAGGACACAGCAAAAAGACAGCCTTCCACAAGCCAGGAAGAGAGCACTCACCAGAAACTGAATTCTCAGGCACCTGAGCTTGCACTTCCCAGTTTCCAGAAATACGAAAAATAGATGGCAATAAATCCACCAAGTCTATGAGATTTTGTTATAGAGGCCCAAGATGACTAATATCTAGGAGGAAAAATTGTAAATACACAAAAATTCTGGCAAAAATTTTAAAGACAAGCTGCAAAGAAGCCCATTCTAAAACTTACCCAGAAAGTAAAGGAATAAGACTAGTTAAAACACTTTTGGAAAAGAAAAAAAAAGTTTGAAGAATTACACTATATAATTTTAAGGCTTTTAATAAAGCTTAGAAAAAATCAAGACAGTGTGGTACCAGTGAAGGGAGAGACTAAATGACCAATGGAACACAATAGAAAGTCCAAAAATTGACCCACCCATCAAAGATATAGTCTTTGATTTTTAACAATGGTACAAAAGACATTCAGTGGAGAAAGTGCAGTGTTTGTCAACAGACACAACTGGAAAAACAGGACATTCTTATGCAAAACAAAACAAAAGACCTAAATCTACTAGATTATACAAATATTTACTCAAAATGGATACTAGATCTAAATGAAAACCATGAAAGTAAAAAACATTTAGAAAAAAATAAAATAAAAATTTTGTGACTCAAGATAGACAAAAAGTTCTTTAACATGACACTCAAATCACAATCCAAAAATATTAATAAATTAAGTTGTGTGTGTCTCTAATCTTAGCACTGTGGGAGGCTGAGGCAGGAGGATCCTTTGAACTCAGGAGTTCAATTTAAGCCTGAGCAAAGTGAGACTACTAAAAATAGAAAAAATTAGCCAGGTGGGTGCTGTGACAGGTGCTGTAGTCCCAGATACTTGGGAGGCAATGGCAGGAGGGTTGTTTGAGCCCAGGAATTTGAGGTCGCTGTGAGCTAAGCTGAGGCCATGACACTCTAGCCTGGGTGACAGACTGAGCCTCTGTCTTGAAAAACAAAACAAAACAAAACAAAGAAAATCAATAAATTAAACCTTATCAAAATTTAATGTTTTTGCTCTAGGAAAGATGTAATTAAGAGAATGAAAAGATAAACTACAGATTGAGGAAAAAGAATTGCAAAGCATATCTCCAGTAAAGAACATGTATCAAGAATCTACCATGTGATCTCAAAAGTCAGCACTAACAAGACAAATAATTCAAGTTCTAAAAATGGGCAAAAGACCAGGGAGCTAAGGCCAGCTTGCTCTATGAACGAACTCCCCCATGGTAGGGCTAAGAAAATATGAACAACTGAAAAGCATTTTCCTCTGGACAGGCCAACTGCCATGATGGTCTAAGCCTGGCCAATATCTCTCATAATCTCGGTCACACATTCATTTGATCATTTATTCTTTTTATTCATTCTTTTCACTTATTCAAAAGCATCCATCATGCACCCTGGAATACACCACATGCACTGTGTCTTTACAGGAAAAGAGGGACAGAAATCACCACCCTGATAGCATTTATGTCCATTTATGTCCATAAATGTCTAATGAGTATCTGCCATGAATCAGGCATTGCTGCAGGCTTAGAAAGATAGTCAACAAAGCCCTGACCTCCTGGAGCTCTCGTGCTTGTGGAAGAGACAGTAAACAAATAAGCAAATAAATATCTGCCGTTAAAGATTTGCCTTTGGAAAATACAATATAAAAATGATATGAAGCAGGGCAGCGCCTGTGGCTCATCAAGTAGGGCACCAGCCCCATATACCGAAGGTGGTGGGTTCAAATCCAGCCTCGGCTGAACTGCAAAAACAGAAAAATAGCCGGGTGTTGTGGCAGGCGCCTATAGTCCCAGCTACTCGGGAGGCTGAGGCAAGAGAATCGCCTGAGCCCAGGAGTTGGAGGTTGCTGTGAGCTGTGTGACGCCACGGCACTCTACCGAGGGCGATAAAGTAAGACTCTGTCTCTACAAAAAAAAAAAAAAAAAAAAGATACAAAGCAATGTTTCATGAAAACAAAATAGAATGGCATAAAGCTACAGTATACAAAGTTTGACAGTTAAGTTCGTGAACCCATCCTAGAAAAAGTGACGCATACTTCATTGCTGAATATCACTACAGTCACCTGTAAAGTCCTCCCCCTTGGGAAGCCATGCACTAATTCCAGTGCAAGTCCACCCTTCAAAGCAACTTTAGAACTCTTTTTCTGGAATGGCCATCAGAGTCGCTCTCATAAGGCACCCCCAAACGAGAAACAATAACGAATGCCGCTCAGCAAGACACTGCCACACATCAACACAAAGACAGCTGTGAGGTGCTGACACACTGTTATGAAACCTTACAGAGTTGTTCGTGTGGTGCTGTCCACATAAGGGCACAGTGGTGAACTTCATTGTCAGACTTGGCACAACAACATCTCTGAGGCCACTCCAGAAAAAGAGTTCCAAGATTGCTTTGGAAGGTAGACTAGGCACTGGCATCAGTGCATCGCTTCCCAAGGAGAGTACCTTGTAGGTTACCATTATGATATTCAGCAACAAGGCATGTAGCACTTTTTCTATGATGACTTCATGAACTTAAGTGTCAGACCTCCATATTTAAGTAATTATAATGTTTAGTTACATCTCAACTCTAAAATTGTAAGAGTTGTGTTGTACATTTATCTTGGAAGCTTCCTAGAAGAAGGGGAGAGTTTCCAAGATAAACGTACAACACAACTCTTACAATTTTAGAGTTGAGATGTAACTAAACATCGAAGGGGAGAGTTGGGCGGCGCCTGTGGCTCATCGAGTAGGGTGCCAGCCCCATATACCGAAGGTGGCGGGTTCAAACCCAGACTCGGCAGAACTGCAAAACAGAAAAATAGCCGGGCATTGTGGCAGGCGCCTGTAGGCCCAGCTACTTGGGAGGCTGAGGCAAGAGAATCGCCTAAGCCCAGAAGTTGGAGGTCGCTGTGAGCTGTGTGACGCCACGGCACTCTACTGAGGGCGATAAAGTGAGACTCTGTCTCTACCAAAAAAAAAAAAAAAAAAAAAGAACGGGAGAGTTTTGGAGGAGGAGTTTTCAGGGAGACATCACACACAGAGGGGCACAAGAAAGAGGGAGCCATTCAAAGCCTTTCCGTGGAGGAAGCCCAAGCTGGATGAGGAGGCTGAAGCCACCTCCCAGCACAGACACCATTCTGCAGGATTGGAAGTGCAAATGCCGGCTCCCTTTCAATACAGGCAGCACCCCACGTCTCCCTACCCTTGGTCATCAGGACCACCTCAGAAACATCTACCCTGATATGCCTCTCCTCTGCCTCTCAGCTTCAGGAAGGGGGGAGGTGAAACTGGGTGGGGGCAGGACAGTCCACGGGTTAGAATGGCTCTTTCATCACCAGCAATGTATGGTGGACTCCCCAAACCAGAACTCCGGGTACTGGCAGCTCTTCCCCTTCCTTGTCCCTTTCTCTGTGGTTTATTCTATGCCTGAACCTCTGGGCACACTTATCCTTGAATATTTGCCTTCACTCCCTCCCTCCATGCTGGTCACTGTGCTCTGGGAAGAAAATCTGTCTGATTCACCCTAGGGTTCCAAGTCCTCAGTTACTGTTTGCCAACCTGAGAAAATGAATCAGTGCTTTTTCAGGAGCTTCCAAAGGCCCTTTGTCCCCAAGCCCTTCTCCTCCCCCTCCCCTGGAATCAACCGTTGAATAGACTCAGGGCAAATGTTCCCAGGGCATCAACAAGAAGTTGAGAGTCTGCAGAAGCAGGTGGTGGCATCTGTGCTTATCTAACTGTCACCTTCCTAATCCCCTCCTCTTTCTTCCAGTCTTAATTTCATCCTCCCACTCCAAAAATTTTCTCTAAATTGGAAAAGGGAGGGCTGGAATTAGCTTGATAAAGAAAGCCCACCATGTTGGTTAAGGAGTGGCTGAAGGGCGTGGTAGGCACGGCCTGGAATGGACACAGTCACTAGAGATTGCAGACCAGAAAGAGTGGGACAGGCCCAACACACACTCTCCCCCATCAGCTGTCTCCCACTGGGCCCAAACAAGGTCAATAGCCCCACACTATCTTGACTCTGTTACCCTCACTAACAACACAGCAATCTCAGGAGAAAAGATGCATGCTGCCTGGTCTACCACCGTGCCGGATGTGTGCACAGATGTGCAGGTATCCCGTGGACCCAGTGCCCAACTGTACACTCCCCACAAGTTGTTTTCTCTAAGGCTCAGACAGAGAAAAGGGTTTGTTCAAAAGTCTAGGGCATAATTAAAACACAGCCTGTCTCTTCTTAATGCTCTGGATAATCCCTCATGCCCCAGGGCTCTTCACCTCTGGGTTCAGAGCCTGCCACCCTGACTGTGACCTGGAAAGCTGGGGAAGATTTGCAGAAATGCCCAGCTCATCTAGGCATATATAACCACCCTTCGCTCTCCTCACTGTGATAAATTCTCCTATCCCTGGAAAAAAAAAATGGGCAAAAGATTTGAACAAGCGTTTCACCAAGAACAAATAACACAGCAAATAAGTACAAGAAAAGGTGTTTTGGGCATGGTGCCTATAGCTCACCAGCCACATACACCACCAGCTGGAGGGTTCGAATCCAGCCTGGACCTGCCAAACAACAATGTCAACTACAACCAAAAAATAGCCGGGCATTATGGTGGTTGCCTGTAGTCCCAGCTACTTGGGAGGCTGAGGCAAGAGAATTGCTTAAGCTCAGGAGTTGGAGGTTGCTGTGATTCCACAGCACTCTACCCAGGGTGATAGCTTGAGGCTCTGTCTCCAAAAAAAAAAAAAGAAAGAAAGAAAGAAAGAAAAGAAAAGGTGTTCTGACTCGGTGCCTGTAGCTCAGTGGCTAGGGTATCAGCCACGTACACCAGGCTGGCAGGTTCTAATCCAGCCCAGGCTGGCCAAACAACAATGACAACTACAACCAAGACATAGCCAGATGTTGTGGTGGGCACCTGAAGTCCCAGCTACTTGGGAGGCTGAGGCAAGAGAATCGCTTAAACCCAAGAGTTTGAGGTTCTGTGAGCTGTGATGCCATGGCCCTCTGCCAAGGGCCACAAAGTGAGACTGTGTCTCAAAAAAGAAAAAAGAGAAGGTGTTATTCATTATTAACCACATGGGAAATACAAATTTAAATAACAAGGCGATACCACAATAAATCTATTATTAATAGTATGGCTAAAATTAAAAATATCGGCAATACTAAGTGCTGGTAAAGATGCAGAAAACCGCAACTCACATGCATTGCTAGTGGGGGTGCAGACGGGGTCTGACAACTACGTTCTCGAGTTTGCCACTGTGTGAGTTGGCAGCATTTGCAAACAAGTCAGTAAGGTTTCACATCTTGGATATATCAGAATGTCAGGGCTCTGTTTGTGATGACATGTGGCAGCATCTTGCTGAGTGGTGTTCATTATTGTTGTTTTTGTGTGCTGTGTCAAGAATGTTGGAGCTTGAATTAAAGCAATGAACAAAAATTAGATTTCTTTTTTTTTTTTTTGAGACAGAGCCTCAAGCTGTCACCCTGGGTAGAGTGCCGTGGCATTACAGCTCACAGCAACCTCTAATTCCTGGGCTCAAGCGAGTCTCCTGCCTCTGCCTCCCAAGTAGCTGGAACTACAGGCGCCCGCCACAACGCCTGGCCATTTTTTTTTTGGTTGCAGCCATCATTGTTGTTTGGCCGGCTCAGGCTGGATTCGAACCCGCCAGCTCAGGTGTACATGGCTGGTGCCTTAGCCCGTTGAGCCACAGGCACTGAGCCCAAACATTAGATTTCTTGTTACACTTGGCAAGAGTGGAAATGAAATCAGAGACATGTTAGTTCAGGTCTATGGGGAGAATGCCATGAAGAAAACAGCAGGGTGCAAACAGATTGAACGTTTTTCTGAAGGGAAAGAAATCGCCACTGATGAAGTGAGGGCAGGGTGGCCAGCAATGACTAGAGCTGATGAAAACATTGGAAAAATTCACCAAATTGTGAGCCACCATGCCTGGCCCTGGAAATTTTCCATTTTTATGTTAAAATTCAACAAGTACAGTCAGTTGTGTAGAAATATGATTGGATAAAAAAAGATCAGCTCTAATGTTAATGGACTGAGTGGGGAAACTCAGCAAGGCCTGTCTGTGTGGGTGGCCTCTCTGACCATCCACTCCTTGTTTTTGGCTGTGAGGCAGGACTCTTTATAGAAGGGGGTGGTCTCATGATCTGCAGCCAAACTAGGTAAGTCAGATAAATTCTCTAGGGATAGTTTTTACACCAAAAGAGAGGGAGAAAATTAGGGTAGAATTTTTAGGTTTTATGGCTTATTTGAGAGAAAAAGAGCTCTTGTTTTCATGACCTACCTGAGGGAGCAGCAATGCTAGTTTCCGTGGCTAGCCTTTGGGAAGAACAGGACTGAGAGAGGAGAGGCCAATAGAAGATCAGGAAAAACTCTGGCTTCTGAGACCTGCATTTTGGCTATGGTTTACTGAGTCCCAGCATGGGGTTGGGTCTTCAGTCTGCAGGCACCCGTGTATCCATATATCCAGGCTAAATTTGTATGCCTTTTCTCCACTTAATCTGCCTTTTACTTATTTATTTACTTATTTATTTATTTTGAGACAGAGTCTCAAGCTGTCTCCCTGGGTAGAGTGCTGTGGCGTCACAGCTGACAGCAACCTCAAACTCTTGGGCGCAAGCGATTCTCTTGCCTCAGTCTCCCAAGTATCTGGGACTATAGGCGCCCGCCAAAACACCTGGCTATAATGTTGCAGTTGTCATTTTTGTTAGCAGGCCCAGGCCAGGTTCGAACCCACCAGCCTTAGTATATGTGGCCGGCGCCCTACCCACTGAGCTACAGGCGCCACCTGCTTATTTATTTGTTTATTTATTTTGGCACATACTCTGACACTGTTGCCCAGGCTAGAAGGCAATAGTTTCATTGTATTACCTGCATAGAGGTTCTTGCTAATATTCCAGAAGGGAGTTTTAGGATGTACACACAACCAAGTGATAGTGGCTAGTTTATTGAGTGAAAGTGGACAGGCTTAGGAAGGGCTTGTGCAGAATTCAGAGTACGTTCTGAGCTGCATGTGGTGGCTCAGGCCTGTAACCCTAGCACTCTGGGAGGCCATGGTGGAAGGATCCCCTCAGCTTAGGAGTTCGAGACAAGCCTAAGCAAGAGTGAGACCCTGTCTCTACTAAAAATAGACAAAATTAGTTGGGCATTTGGTAGATGCCTGTAGTAACAGCCACTCAGGTGGATGAGGCAGGAGGATCATGTGAGGCCAGAAGTTTGAGGTTGCTGTGAGCTAGGCTGAGGCTATAGCACTGTAGCCTGGGCAACAGAGTGAAACTCTGTCTCGTGGGGAAAAAAAAAGAGTACACTCTCAAAAAAGGGAACAGAAAGGCTCCAAGGGAGCAACTGCCATGAACTCCCAAGCAGTTGCTGTTTTTTGTTTGTTGAAGTCAAAGTTGTGTGGTGAATATTTTACAAGATGTCCCAAAAGTCACCATATGTAGGGAGCCTAGGAAATTGCAGCTAAATGTACCTTCATTTATAAAAGATTCCTTACAAAATTTTACAAAATATTTACAAAATATCTCTGTGTGTTTGCTGCTTCTTTGTAAAGTTTTGTAATAAATATCTTGTAAATTAAGGTACATTTAGCTACAACTTCCTTTTTTTCCTATCCATGGCAACTTTTGAGTAACTTTGTACATGTGCAACACTGGGAAATTGATTACTCTTTTCCTTTCCTTGGGTCTGTTTGTTGAACGTCTGTTTGTTCAAAACAGTTAAGTAACTTTTCCATTCCTTCCTCCCTTGCTCATGCCTAAGTGACTACTTACTCTACCAACAATCACAGCTGCAACCTCCTGGGCTCAAGGGACCCTCCCACCTCAGACTCACGAGTAGCTAGAACTACAGGTGCATGCCATCATATCCAACTAATTTCTTTTTATTTTTTGTAGAGATGGGGTCTCACTATGTTGACCAGGCCGGTCTTAAAATCCTGGCCTCAAGTGATCTTCCCAACTTAACCTCCCAAAATTCTGAAATTATAGACATGAGTGATTACACCCAACCTAATCTTTTTTTGAAGTTAATTTTTCAACAAACATTTGAAGTATCTTCCCTTCACCCTTACACTTATACACCATCTTGAGGTTCCAGAAGAATGGGGACTTGGATTCTGACAAAAGAGATTATAAGAGAAGGAAAAGAAGAATTCTATTGAGGGGCAATAAATGATTATAAGGGAGAATTCATGGGCTTGAAGGACATACGATGAGTGGTCTGGGACAAAGTCCATTGGGCTTGCAGACCAAACAAGTGTTTGTGACAGAAGTCTGGGTTTGTTGATAGACCGTAGTCTTCTTCCCTGAGATATGTGTTCAATTAATAAAAGTTCTGGAAAGAGACCAGAGGTCATTGTTGTCTTCTCTGGTAAGTCTGGAATTAGGCAGATATGACAAGTTCAGAGAGTTCTGTGCTTTGAGCGAGACAGTAGGACGCAGGAGCTCAGAGAGAACTTGAGGCTTCTTTTTAGTTCAACATATCGAAAACAACCATATTGGGGGGAGTATTTGAGCCCCAATTCCAATAAAAACATGATGATAGAGGCTAGGTAGATGTGTTTCCTTTTGACATTTTTTTCTTTTCTTGAGACAGAGTCTCACTACGTCTCCTTCAGTAGAGTGCTGTAGCATCACAGCTTACAACATCTAACTCTGGGACTTAGGCGATTCTCTTGCCTCAGCCTCCCAAGTAGCTGGAACTACATGTGTCCCCCACAATGCCCAGCTATTTTTTTTGTTGCAGCTGTCATTGTTGTTCAGCTGGCCCAGGCTGGGTTTGAACCCCAGCCTCGGTGTATGTGGCTGGCGCCGTAACCACTGTACTACGGGTGCCAAACCTCCTTTTGATTTTCAATATTTGCAGAGAAGTGAACCTCTGATGAGGTTCAATGAACAACCGTGCTTAGGATTTCTAGAAAAAAATCCGTGCTTATTTTTTCTGGGATAAAATAAACCCAGGTTGAGAAATAGATCTGTTAATCTCTTTTCCTTCACTTGACCCCTCCCTCTGGTCCTCCTTTCTTTGATTAAATAGGCTCTGGACACCTTTTCAGAAAGATTCCCTGCTGTGTTCACAATCATTCCTAGAAAACCGAAGCCTCAGATTCTGTCTCCAAGATGCACCTCAGTGCTGCAAGTCACCGCATACCTTTAAGTGATGGAAATAGCATTCCCATTATTGGACTTGGTACCTACTCAAAACCGAACATAGTAAGTTTTCCTCTCTCTCTAGCTCTCTCTCTCTCTGTCTTACTTTAACACTTGCCTAAAGCATAATCTACAATTCATTTAAATTGGATCTCATAATAACGAAAACAATTGTTGAGGATGGCTATTTGCCTGATGGTATTGATCCAAAGTTTAAATTAAATCGGTTAATGGTTAAAAATTTGTTTGCATTAGAGAATGAGATCTTTCTGTGTCCTTTAGTGAAATTACCCCAGGGCCCGTTACTGAAGTAAACCGAAGCATGTGAAATGTGTGTGTTTGTGTCTTGTGATTTTTTTTTTATACCTTTGAGCATTTTTAGTTCAATCTAATAAACACTTAATAAATCCCTGCTATGCCTTAAATTATTAGACTATAGAAGCTTCAAATATAAAGAGAATAGTACCTGAGTTATCTAGGGATTGAAAATTGAACGGAGAGCTGGGCAAGGTGGCTCCCGCCAGTAATCCCAGCACTCTGGGAGGCCGAGGCTGGTGGACTACCTGAGTACACAGGTTCAAAACCAGCCTAAGCCAGAGCAAGACCTCATCTCTAAGGCAAGAGAATCACTTGAGCCCAAGAGTTGGAGGTTGCCGTGAGCTGTCACACTTCAGCACTCTACCCAGGGCAACAAAGTGAGACTCTGTCTCAAAAAAAGAAAATAAAACTGAATGGAGAAGGCAGACTCTTTATCAACTAATTGTAGAGCAATGACAATAAGGATGGATGGTATCCTAGAACCATAAACATAGGAAAGAGAACAATTAAAATTGGCCATAGGACTGATGCTGTAGTTCACACCTGTAATCCAGGCTCCTGTTCTCTGCCTGGAGGCTCAGGAAGGAGGATCACTTGAGCTCAGGACTTTGAGACCGGCCTGAACAAAAAAATAGAAAATTTAGCCTGGGTACCATGGGATGGGGGCCAGCAGTCCCAGCTCCTCAGGAGGCTGAGGCAGGAAGATCACCTGAACTCTGGAGTTTGGGGCTGCTGTGAGGTAGGTGGATGCTATAGCATTCTAGCCTGGGATGACTGAGGGAGACTCTGCCTCAAAAAAAAAAAAAAAAAAAAATGACCATAAAGATTGCAATGGGCATCCTTTACAACTTGGTAAAATTTTAGTTTATTAGAAGAATATCTTTCCTCATTTCATTCTGCTTATGAGAATAAGCAGTGGCGTGTGTGGAAATGCTACGGAAATTTGAGTGATCACATATGAGTGAACTCTCTACAGCTAAGTATGAATTAGCCAGGCGGAGAAGTGGAGTCGAGGCAGGACACATTAGGAGGAGGGGAAGTTTATATGCTATGTCCAGGGAAGGCCAATCCCATAGTGCCTGACATGTGGAGTTAACGGTGAGAGCACCTGATCTGAAAATGCAAACTGAGACTGGACCACCTCAGACCTTGAATACTTTGCTAAGGAGTTGGGTTCATTCCATGGAAATGAGAAATCATCTGAAGTTTAGAAGCAAAGAAATAATATCAACAGGACTGTAGTTTGACATATAACTCCGGGCGAAGCATAGAGAATGGAAGGCAGAGGAAGAGAAATAAACTACCAGTACCAAGAGTAATTACCACTTGTATCATAATCCTACAATCCACTGTTCTTGCCCACTGCCGTTGTTTTTGGTAATGCAACCTGAACAGACCCTTTCCCAAGACAATGTCTATCTCTCATTTATTGTCTTTTGAATAGAATTCCTTCCCACCTCATGCCCACTCCCAAACCCTTCCTATGACCTGTTTTTGGCCATGTCCAAAGCCCACATTCTTTCTGCAATCTTAAAATGGCTATAATCTTCTGTACCCCACTGAGGGGTTGGGTCTTCATTCTAAAGGTTCTTGTGAATACCTGTTAAATAAATGTGTATGACTTTCTCCAATTAATCTACATTTTTTTTTTTTTGAGACAGAGTCTCACTTTGTCGGTCTCCATAGAGGGCCATGGTGTCACAGCTCACAGCAACCTCAAACTCTTGAGCTTAAGCAATTCTCTTGCCTCAGTCTCCCAAGTAGCTGAGGCACCCACCACAATACCCAGCTATTTTTTTGTTGTTGTTGCAGTTGTCATTGTTGTTTAGCTGGCCCGGGCTGGGTTTGAACCCACCAGCTTTGGTGTATGTGGCGGACAGCCTAATCTGCCTTTTCTGATATGCTTTTTCAGTGAAACTTCAGAGGACTAAACGAAGTTTCCCTTGGCCCCTGCTGTACTATCCCGGCAAAACCAGTTATGGGGGGTAGCAAAAGAGAAATTCTGTTGAAGGGCATTAAAGGATTACTAGGGAGAATGAATGAATCCTGGAACAGAGATTAACTTGCGACTAGATCTCTTTGATAGTGAAAGGCTCTGATAAGGTGTGCTTACATTCCTGGTCCTGGAGGGGAGGACAGTAGTTCTCCTTGGTGGGTCTGGATCTTGGACAGATAAAGGCTTTGGGGAAGATCTCAGAGAACTTGGTTCTTAGTTAGTTCAACACGCCATATTTTCAGGTATCAGTTTCTCAGCCCCAACCCTATGTTGTAATAATTGCTTCTCCGTGACCTTTCTCACTGGACAGTGGTATGTCATGGGTGTCCCACTAATGCTTGTCAAGTTAATAAATGATTTTGTAAGAGGATTTGCATATGCATGTGGCATCAGAGGGCACTGTAGTTGTAAATGGTTACAAAACAACAGCTAGAATTTTCTGAACACTTAATCCTATGCCAGAACCTCTTTTAAGTTTTACATTACATGCATTTTCTAATTTGAAATAGATAGCAGTTAACTCCATTAACAGATCAGAAAACCGAAGCATAGAGATTAAATAAATTCCTTCAAGGTTATAATGCTAAAGGACAGAGCTGGTATTTGAATGCTCTAAATTCCAGGCTATCTTGCTTTTTATGAGTATATCTCATGTCAATGAAGCTACATATTTTTAGCTGTGATTTTCTATGCATATTTCTGTATGTAAGAAAAGAAAGTACGTAAGAATGAAAGTACGTAAGAATGTGCATGTCTGGGTATATACACATAGATATATTCTGAAATTCTGTGAGGCTCAAGGGTCTGTGTTTGCCAATTATTATTAGAAAGCACCTATATGTGCCTAGTAATATTAAATGCTATGGGTTGGAGACATTCCAAAGCAGTCACGTGCCATTCCCCACTTCAGAAGATAAGACATACCGCACTTAGAGAATCTGACATAAGAGGAACACTGTTAGAAATGGTCATACACACGCCAGCCACATTGGTGACCAGAAATATCACCAACTGTAAAGTATTGCATGGGGTTTATGAGTATGTCTCAAAAAGTCAGAAACTCGAATGTGAAGAAAAATATGTAACGTGTTTCTGGAAGATTTGGGGTAGGGAAGGGGTAGAGCTGGGGTTCGGGGGAGACACGGGGAGTGGAGAGATGGAAGCATCTGAGAACAGATGCAAGGCTTTCTGTCCCAGGCCTCATGATTCACGAAGTCTTTAGTCATCCATGGCAGGGCTGGTGGGGCAGAGGATAGGATTGGCCATGCCCCAATTCTACCACCCTGAAATAAAAGTACTAAGTTAAACTTAACTTCATAGCCTTAGCCCCAGAGGTGGGGTCAGATGCCTGAATTTAGCCCTCTCCATTTGGCATGCCGAGATTCTTTTCAAAACATTCCATCCCACAAGAGGTAGAAGGTCAATGACAGATTCATGTAAAACTTTTTTAAAATTTTCAGTTTAATATGAGGTGATTAGGTTACCTTGTTTGAGTTTGTCAGGCAAAGTCCAAGTTGTAGTTTAACTCTTCACCCTGGAGGTATGCCAAAAGCCCTTACCTTCTGCCCTTGGGAGAGACCACACCAACCCCCCGCCCTCCTGCCCTCTCTTCCACCCTTCTATCCCCTCCCCTTACTTGAATTAAATTGTGTTTTAATTTTGTGTGGGCATGGAGTTGTTTCTCTATTGGTTTCAAATTAGATTCAGGTAACTCTTTAACACATTTTGTTCATAGAGCCAAGTCTGTCAATATTTGCCCCAGGATTCTGTTTAGTTTGGATGTGGCGGTTAGAGAGCTGCAGGTACATGTTCAGTTAACATCCCTGCATTTAATCAAAAACTTCAGTTGGAACTCAAGAATGTTGCCCAGCAGGCAGATGACACAAATTCAAGACGAATGGTAACTATTTTGGATAACTGGCAATAGTTCAATACATATTTATCGTGTGCTTACCATATGCAAGGATCAAGACAATGAGTTGGATGCAAGGGGCTTGCTATCTATAAGAGGGGAGTTTGAATGCAGAAAAAAATAAATGCACAGATAATTAATGTATAAAGGGGAACTCAAGGGCCTTAAAAGAGATAATGCTTGCTCAAAGATGAAAGAAACAAAGAGTAAATCTAGTTAAGGGGTGCATCAAAGTGACTTCAAGCCAGGGGGGAGAAGTGGCCTAGCAAGGTAGGATGGAGCATATTCCTTCTTGAGTGGCCCTAGCCGAGATTTCTGCAGCTGCAGCAAGTTGTCAGAATTGGAGAGTAAGCCAAACCGCTTTGCACAAGGGACAAAGGAGAAGTGAAGTCCAGGCTCTTGAGTAGCCAGGAGGAGCCTGAGGCATCCAGGCTATCTTGCCCCTAAGAGGGGTTGTAATGCCAGTGCTCTAATTCTGCCAGACAGGAGAGAAACTCAGGCATGGAGGGCAGGTGTAACAGGCTTAGGAGGCAGGATGAGCAAGGACAGTGGCTGCTGGTGGCTGGGGGGCTAAGCTATACTTCACGATCTGTGATCTACAATCTGCACAGAGGAAAGGGCTGTGCACCTTTACACCCAGGGGAACAAAAGTGGCAACATGTCAAGCAGCAGTTACCTAAGCATGAATTCACTGTACACTGTTAAGTCTGTCTAGGTCAAGCACAAGGCACCTTTCACAAGGCCATGGCAAACACTTTTTCCTGTCCCTACAGGGGTGCATTGACTACCACACTAGAAAAATAATTTTTTTCCTTAGGGCCATTATGTTTTATTAGGTCAAGATATGTCAAGAGCCATGTGAGTTATAAATGCTTCCCAAGGCCCAGAGCTCAAAACTAACCTGAGTTAAAAACAACTCCCATGGAAGTTAATGTGTAACAACATTCCTCACTTTCTGCAAGCCTGTGGCTAATGCCCCTCCACTTCCCAGCCAGGGAACCTTGTTCCAGCTGGGGAAAGCAAAGCCTTGCTCTTACACCAGGGAATTTTTCATATCTGTTTTTAAGCTGAAGACATGGTAAGGGTGGTCTCACCAGCTCTACCTGAACAGGCCAGGCTGGAAGCATAAATAAATGGTTCTGGAGCTGAACCTACAATTTATTCCATGTTTCCGTTCTGATGTTTTATTTTCTTTCCTGCAACAAAAGAGAAAAAATGCAATCAACACTTTGGGGACTATTACAGAAGACATGATAATTAGAGCCTCGGTCATCTGACACACCATTCCACAGAGGGTGGCAGCTTCTCTATGGCAGCCAATTGTCATGCATGACCAAGGGGCCGGGGTGGCCTGATCTTCTAACATTTTTCAGAGAACACTGTAAAGTCATCATTAATTTTTAAGCGGGGCAACTCATTCAGATTTTGGATAACATCTGGATGGTATGTTGTCTTGTTCGGCTTGTGTTCAATCACAAATGTACCAAGCACATTTTATAATGGATTTCCACTGACCCACTCAAATTTATGTCACCTAGCTCATGATGGGCAGCTCTGGCCACATGGGCACATCAGGTCTCACGGTGAGATACACTATCTGTACAGGGCTGAGTACTAAGGTCATCAATGTAGATGGTACGACATCACAATTCCCCTCCCCTGGGGCTTGTGTGTGAACTCCACATATAAACTCTGAGAGCAGAGGGCCTTCTGGGTCATATGGCCCAAGTGACAGGGATGCTTATGGTAACACCTAGACCTTCTGCTTAGCCCTTTTCCACTCTAGGCTTCCTCAAACCTGGCAGTATTCATGCCACTCAGTAAATGGGTAGAAATAGTACCACGAGTGTGGAATATGTTGCATCCAGAATCTGAAAAAGTCTTCTGAGTATTGTGCTTTCTTAATGCTTTTCCCAGTGTCTTGAAAGAACTTACATCAGGCTTCCAATAGTTCATTCCTGAATGCTTTGGTTTGTGGAAATTGAGCACTGCCCTGGTTGGCTGCCCATCTAATGTGCCCTTAGGGTAGGGTTGTCAGATTTAGCAAATAAAAGTGTGAGATATCCAGGTAAATTTGAATTTCAGATAGACAGTAAATGACTTTAAGATATAAACATGTCTAATTTAATATTTGGAGTGTATTTGTGCTGAAAGCTATTTCTTGCTCATCTGAAATTCCAATTTAACTGGGCATCCAATATTTTACCTGGTAGCTCTACCCTAGGGATTTCTTGTCTCTTCCACTGTCTCCAAAGCTCCCTGCAAGTCATGCTGTCCGGAGACCACTCGTTATGATAATTGTGCCCATCTCCCACCCAAGGTTAAGTACTACCATGTGACCTCTATTACTTCAAATTCCATCATTCCTAATTTAATAATAAACCCAGTTTTACACCACCTCCCACAGTCCGCTTTGGTCTACAGAGGACAGGTGCAACTGAGCTCAACACTTCTGATGATTGTGTTACTGAAGCATTCCTATCTCTTTGGCAAAGGGAGTGTCCTCTGGGCCCTGCTGCAAAACATCCATTATTGGTGGGTTTTCTGGCCTTACGCGATGCATCCTCTCTAGTCTGTCCTCTTGTCGGAGCTTGCCGACCATCTGCCATAGGATATCTGGAATGCCTACTTTAGTGTGAAATAGTATGTTTTCCTGGCTTTCAAGAGCTACACTGGTAGAACGTTAGCATTTTTTTTCCTGAGGTGTTATATCATAAATCAGAAGATAGGTTCCCATATCCATAAATTCCTTTACCCAGTCTGTGTCCGACCTCTCTCTTGGCGCAGCGCTCCTGAGGTCCACCCCACCCGTACTGTCCTCCGCCCATTGCACATGTTGTCCAGGCCTGCAGTTCCTTTAGGGTCTCATCCTCTTTCTGCGAAACCATCACCACAATGAAGATAATGAACACAGACGTCAACTCTAAAGTATTCCTCAAGCCGTGAAGTACTTGTTCTTTTGAGCCAGTATTTATTTCTTTCACTCAGTATAATTCTTTCAGGATTCATTCGTTTCATGAGTATCAATAGTTCATTCATTCCTTTTTATCACTTGGTCATATTCCATTCCATGGATAGACCTCAGATTGTTTTCCTAAACTTTTGTCTTATAATTTAGCTTGTATCCTCTTTTGACAAGGCTTCTGTGAAACCTCCTGTCGTGAGTAAATTGATCAAATCACCTGAAGCCATAAAAGCGAGGGCAGACTTAGAATGAATAGAGTCTCCTTCTGGAGGAGGGGAGGCTCCATGGAGGCCAGTTTTTCCTGAAGATGGGATAGCATCTTCCCATCCCAACAACATGGAACTGGAAATGGCATCATCATTGCTCACTGCAACCTCCAATTCCTGAGGGCTCAAGTGATCCTCCTGCCTCAACCTCCCAAGTAGCTGGGACCAGAGGCTCACACTACTGTACCCAGCTAATTTTTCTGTTTTTTGTACAGACAGGGTCTCACTCTTGCTCAGGCTGGTCTCAAACCCCTGGCCTCAGGTGATCCTCCCACCTTGGCCTACCAAAGTGCTGGAATTCCCACTATTCCCAGCGAAATATGTTGTTTTAGCTATAAAACAAAGTATGTGCAAAATGTCCTAATAATGATGATTAAAAGAAAGACCCATTTCTCTTTTCTCCAACCCCAACCTCCTTGTCATTTCAGACCCCTAAGGGGATCTGTGCAACATCAGTGAAGGTTGCCATCGATGTGGGGTACAGACACTTTGATGGGGCCTACATCTACAGAAATGAGCATGAAGTCGGGGAAGCCATCCGGGAGAAGATAGCAGAAGGAAAGGTGCGGAGGGAGGACATCTTCTACTGCGGAAAGGTGAGACCTTACCTGCCACTTTCCGTCTCCTTATGTTAAAACCCCTTCTGATCCTATGTTTGACAAAAATAAAGAAGAAAAACTTTAATTATTTTATGTAACCTAAAATAGATAATGAAATCATCAGGAGGGTTTACATTTATGTTTTTGTCATTTAAAACTATAGGATAATTACAAGTAAGCCACCAACCTCCTTCCTGCCCCAAATAAAGAAGAGCTGGGGAATATGCAGGGGGCAGAAACATTCGAATGGAAATTAATGATGCACCTGGGCCCACTTTTCTGTAAAAGAACATTGGACAAAGCAAGAAGGGGAGATCTCTCCTCTCCTCAACTTGCAGATTTTTTGCAAGGAACTCAGGGACTAAATTAGCCCCGTGAGGGTTAGGGCAAAGCTTCTTCTTCATGGCATTTCCTTCAGACAGCTTAATCTAGGAAAAGCCCTGGCTCAGCACCTGTGGCTCAAGCAGCTAAGGCGCCAGCCACATAGACTTGAGCTGGCGGGTTCGAATCCAGCTCGGGCCCGCCAAACAACAATGACAGCTGCAACCAAAAAA
>CAUYRH010164321.1:0-39612 GCA_963574655.1 Perodicticus potto | reverse complement strand
CGCCAGAGCTGACAGGTTTGAATCCAGCCCAGGCCTGCCAAACAATAACAACTACAACCAAAAAATAGCTGGGCGTTGTGGCAGGCGCCTGTAGTCCTAGCTACTTGGGAGGCTGAGGCAAGAGAATTGCTTAAGCCCAGGAGTTGGAGGTTGCTGTGAGCTGTGATGCCACAGCACTCTACCCAGAGCGACAGCTTGAGGCTCTGTCTCAAAAAAAAAAGATCAATTTTCATCCTTGAAAGGTTTAAGCTCGGTTACGGTGAAGGTCCACATCCACAAGGAGAGGAGGCTGGTCCAGGGATCAAGGAAAGGCTTCCTTAGAAAATAGCAGAACCAGGAGTTAGCTTCCAGCTCACAGTTTCAAGAAGCTTTTATCCGTGCAGCTGGAATGTGGGACGGGTTAGGAGAGGTGAGAAAAGTCATCTTTTTTCTGCAGAGTGAATGATGCTGGGTCAGGGACCAATCTTAGAATTATTCCTTTCTGCAAAAGTGTTAATCTTCTCACCAGGGCCTTCTCAGGACCAGGGTAGGAGATTGCTTGTTCTGATGTTTCCCAGGAACATTGGCCTTGAAGCATTCCTGGAGTGTGTATAGGGATTGCTGTGACCATGTCATCTGGTTTCTGACCTGCTTTCTTTCTATCACAATCTTCCTAACATGGCCATACATTTGCCAGGGTCAAGACAGTTCCTTCCCCACAGTCCTCTTTGTGCCCAAATAATCCAGTAGGAAAAAACGTACCGTCTCTGCTCCAAGAGTCTGCAAGCCTGTGTAAGTTCGATCCAGCTATTGAAACACAAAAAGGAGAGTTTTAAATTCCCCTGTGCTTATTTCTATATCTCAGGATACAATCTTATCTAAAACTCTTTCACTACAATTCTTGATACCATAGGATCTAAGTTTTTCATATTGTAAACTATTAATTCATCACTTTGATAAGTCCCCAATTTCCTTAGGGGAAAAAACTGACTAAAATCAATAAAAACTAACCTTGGATATACTGTTACTATATTTTTAAATATAAATTATATACTTCTAAGAACTTATTCTAAGAACAATCTAAAAATGGAAGACATTTTACACAAAAAAATGTTTTGTTCTGTTTTGTTTCTACAGACAGTTTCACTTTATCACCCTTGGTAGAGTTCCATGGTGTCACAGCTCAAAGCAAACTCTAACTCCTGGGCTTAGGAGATTCTCTTGCCTCAGCTTCCTGAGTAGCTGGGACTACAAGGAGCCCACCACAACGCCCGGCTATTTTTTTGCTGCAGTTCGGCCAGGGCTGGGTTTGAACCTACCACCCTTGGTATATGGGGCCGGCGCCTTACTCGCTGAGCCACAGGCGCCGCCCCAAAAAGATGTTTACTCCAGCATTACCTATAACTACAGACTAAAAACGAGGTAAACATCCAGTTACAGAAGAATACTTAAATAAACCATAGGCCATCAACTTGTGAAATAATCACCACAAAGATGTTTACAAAAACTATATAAAGTATTTTAAATGATAGGCTATAAATATTTTAAATACACAAAGTATGACACAATTTTATTTACTAAGCATTATTTTTGAATCTTGTTTGTTTTATTTACTAAGCAATTATAAAAAGAAAAATGAAAATTTTGGCAGTAGAGGCAAAGCTAATGACTTCAAATATAGTACATTAGCATCCTGCTGATTTATTTTTGAGAGAAAAGAGTATACACTAAGCCAGCAGTTCTCCACCTGTGGGTTGGGACCTCTTTTTAACAATGAAAATATGCTGCGGCATTAGGAAGGTTGAAAACCACTGCACTAAGTGAATATTAATAGAAAACAAAAGAATTTATAAGCACAAAGAAAGAGGCTAAGTTCTTATTTGTTTTTTAATGTATATTGTACTTTTTTTTTTTTTTTTGTAGAGACAGAGTCTCACTTTATCACCCTCAGTAGAGTGCTGTGGTGTCACACAGCTTACAGCAACCTCCAACTCCTGGGCTTAGGCGATTCTCTTGCCTCAGCCTCCCAAGTAGCTGGGACTACAGACGCCTGCCACAACACCCGGCTATTTTTCTGTTTTTCAGGTTGGCCAAGGCCGTGTTTGAACCCGCCACCTTTGGTACATGGAGCCGGCGCCCTACTGGATGAGCCACAGGCGCCACCCCTATATTGTACATTTTTAAAAGATGATTTATGACAGCTTATTCACATAAACATTACATAATTACGACTAATGGGGGAAAATGATTAAATTGGGTAGAAAGGAAAAATAGAGGGAAAAAGATGAACCCAAGGGTAGGTTAGTAAATGTAAGGTTTAAAAAGCTTGTAAGAGGCAGACACCACATTTGGCAAAGTTTCTCCACAACCAACAGAGAGGACAATTCAGTCTGTCATGAGATTTCATATTCAGGGTGATAAAAAACAATACAGGATGGATTAATAGCAGTTCCAAAGAAGAGATTTAGAGTATTAATATTTATACTTAGCTAACTGGGCGGCGCCTGTGGCTCAGTGGGTAGGGCGCCAGCCCCACATACCAAGGGTGGCCGGTTCAAACCCAGCCCCAGCCTAAATGCAACAAAAAATAGCCTGTAGTCCCAGCTACTCGGGAGGCTGAGGTAAGAAAATTGCCCAAGCCCAGGAGTTGGAGGTTGCTGTGAGCTGTGTGATGCCATAGTACTCTACTGAGGGCAATAAAGTTAGACTCTGTCTCTACAAAAAAAAAAAAACTTACCTAACTGTATGACTGCTAAAAAGATATAGGCAATTTTAGGTTATATCCATTTACATATCCTTCAGAGCACAGAAATAATGATGGGGACCAAATTTTAAGAGGACATTGATAACAGTGAAAAGAACTAGAAAACAAAGCACACAAGAAATGTTACAGGGGCTCGGCGCCTGTGGCTCAATTAGCTAAGGCGCCAGCCACGTACACCTGAGCTGGCGGTTCGAATCCAGCCTGGGCCCGCCAAACAACAATGATGGCTGCAACCAAACCATGGCCAGACGTTGTGGCCGGCGCCTGTAGTCCCAGCTACTTGGGAGGCGGAGGCAAGAGACTAGCTTGAGCCCAGGAATTGGAGGTTGCTGTGAGCTATTATGCCAGAGCACTCTATCCAGGGTGACAGCTTGAGGCTCTATCTCAAAAAAAAAAAAAAAAAAAAAAGAAAAAGAAATGTTATAGGAACATATTTTGCCTAGAGAGGTAAATGATTTAAGGAAAGATGGAAAGGCTATTATCAAACATTTTTAGAGTTCTTATAAAACACAATCTTATTCTATGTTATTTCAGAAAACAAACTGGGGGCGCCAGCCACGCACACCTGAGGTGGCGGGTTCGAATCCACCCTGGGCCCGCCAAACAACAATCATGGCTGCAACCAAAAAATGGCCAGGCGTTGTGGCGGGCGCCTGTAGTCCCAGCTACTTGGGAGGCAGAGGCAGGAGACTCGCTTGAGCTCAGAAATTGGAGGTTGCTGTGAGCTGTGATGCCATAGCACTCTATCCAGGGTGACAGCTTGAGGCTCTGTCTCAAAAAAAAAAAAAAAAAAAAGAAATCAAACTGGGGCAGATGCAGTTAAGGTTCCTTAAAAAAATCCATCTGTAAGAACATTTATGAAATAAATGCCTAAAACTTTATTTACTAAATGAGTCAATGTGTTATCTTGGCAAGTACTGTGTTTCACGTTGATAGCTGAGAAGTCAAATGATTACTTGTCAGAAATATAGGACATAGGGAATTTCATAACGTAACTCTAACATTAGAGTATTTAACATTTAATGTAATATTTACAGTATCAAATGCGGACTGTTAATTACTACAGAATTTCGGAATACAAAGATCACGGCAAGCTTACATAGCTAGAAAAATGCTACACAGGAATCTGAAGAATGGAAACAATTTGGACAAGCATTCCAGGAGGGAAGAACAGGAACAAAGACACAAGAGAAGGCAGCCCTGGGCACTTCTAAGAGTGGATAAACTAACAAACCTCAACTAAAAAGCTCCAGCAGAGGATTAAAGTGAGATAATTTTAAGGGAAGTAGATTGAATTAAAATGTCAAGAGCCCTGAATTCAATCGCACTTTCTAAAAAGAGTAACAGCATAAAGCAGCAGTTAGTTCTCAACCTGTGGGTCATGACCCCTTTGGGGGTCGAACGATCCTTTCACAGGGGTCACCTAAATACATTCTGCATATCAGACATTTACATTGTGATTCCTAACAGTAGCAAAATTACAGTTATAAAGTAGTAAACAAAATAATTTTATGGTTGGGGGTCACCACACATGAGGAACTATATAAAAGGGTGGCGGCATTAGGAAGGTTGAGAACCACTGGCATAAAGTTTCTGCTGTTTTAAGCAGACTAATCTTGACGGAGTGAGGGGAAAGGATATAGATTAAAGAAGCCAATCAGAAGACAATTGGCTAAGAGCCTGGCCTGGCCAATAGTGGGAAATGTAGAGGGTAGAATAAAAAAAGAGATTATGAAGAAAGAATAATGGTCTGTAACTGAACAAATAAATATTTTGAAAGGGGGAAAAGAAAATCAAAGCTCTGAAAGTTAACACAGAAAGGAAAGGAGAAATAATACTGCAGTACAAATAAGGATTACACAACAACACAGGTGTTTAAAATCTCGAGACCAATGAACAAAATGCTATTACTATTAATAGTATTTATTCTTACTAGTAATACTACAGTATGTAAACTAAAGTAAAATCTTTTTTTTTTTTTTTTTTTGAGACAGAGTCTCATTATGTCACCCTTGGTGGAGTGCAGTGGCGTCACAGCTCCCAGCAACCTCAAACTCTTGGGGACTTAAACGATTCTCTTGCCTCAGTCTCCCAAATAGCTGGGACTACAGGTGCCTGACACAACGTCCGGCTATGTTTTTGTTGTAGTTGTCATTGCTGTTGAACAGGCCCCAATGTGGGCTCGAACCCGCCAGTCCCAGTGTTTGTGGCCAGCACCCTAACCACTGACCTATGGGCGCCAAGCCTACAATAAAATCTTAAGGCTCTCCCCATCCAGTGGTTAGCTTACTAGAGACCCTCTTGCCCAATGAGGGGGTCCCCTAAAACTGAGTTGCTAGCCAGAAGAAAAGCGATTCAGACACGCCCCGTCGTGTCCCCCTTCCTTCTTAGAGATGTCCTTTGTGATTCATTAATAGGCCAAAGGTTCTGCAAGACATACTAGCAAGCCCTCAATATACACAACAAACCACTTGAGTCTAGGCATAGGTCCAGTAGTTTGTCTCTGATTATCAGACCCTTATCTTAGCTCAAGCATTCCTTTTTGCTGACTCTTGGTCTATCAGACAAAGCCTAATTCTTTCAGCCAATTGTCACCCAAACATCTTTAAATTCATCTAATAAGACGTAAAACCTTGGCTTTGAGATGCCCTAACTTTTGGGGCCAAACCATGTATGCCTTCTATGTACTGATTTATGCCTTTACCTGTAAGTCTTATCTCTCTGAAATGTATAAAACCAAACTGTAACCCCACTGTAAGTCCACTTGCTCAAGACTTCTTGGGTGTGGCTCCAAGTCATGGTCCTCAAATTTGGCTCAGAATAAACCTCTTTAAATTATTTTACAGAGTATGGTCCTCTTCCATTGACAAGTATTATTACTAACTATAAGAGTACAGTGATACAAATACAATTTACTATTTTACAAAACAGTGAAGTATTTTCCAGAAAAACTGATAAGAAATATTTTACTGTCATTCTAAAACACTGTCTCTAATAATCTTCTACCAAGAACTCTAAGTGATATATGTAATATAGTATGTGAGAGCTACGTAAATAATTTCCTTTAGTTTAGACATTAGGGCTGGATCCAGTATCGCCAAAGTGGTATGTGCCAAGTGAAAGAAAAGTAAGATAAAAAGAAAGCAAAACTGGGTGGCACCTGTGGCTCAGTGGGTAGGGCGCCAGCCCCATATACCGAGGATGATGGGTTCAAACCTGGCCCCGGCCAAACTGCAACAAAAAATAGCCGGGCGCTGTGGCAGGCGCCTGTAGTCTCAGCTACTTGGAAGACTGAGGCAAGAGAATCACCTAAGCCCAGGAGTTGGAAGTTACTGTGAGTTGCGACGCCACGGCACTCTGCTGAGGGTGATAAAGTTAGACTCTGTCTCTAAAAAGAAAGGAAAACTAATTTAGACCTTCCTCTAAGCAGCGGTAGAGCAGTATTCTGCCTCTATGAACAAAGTGGCTATATGCTTCCTTGTGCTTCCTTATGGTCACAAGACAATCTAGTCTTAGAGTAATCTCCAGAAACTACTTAAAAACATCAAATTAAGTAGTGCCATCTCTCACCAATGGAAGACAAACTTCAGCATCCCTTACGGTTGAAAGAGATGTATCTGTAGAACAAAGGGTAATGAAAAAGAAATTCTACAGACATATTCAACTTTACTTAGTCCAATTTGGGGAGCCATTACTGAGAACAATATAGTAAATCACAAAGTAAGGGTGCTTTGGGAGTATTTAGATTATATTTTCTGTTCAGAAATAAACGCATGGATATATCTATTAGTGAAGAATTTCTTACAAAAGCATTACAACCTGGTATAATACAGCTTATAAAACATGTTTGTAAAAAAAAAAAAAACAAAAATTGTTTGTTCACTTCTATCTTTATCCTTGTAAGTTACACATAACCTATATTCTTATGAGATAAACAGAGAAGGACTACTTTTTGCCTCATTTTACAGAAAAGTAAAGAGAGTTTGAAAAAAAACTCCAAATAATATATTAATGGTGAGGTCTAATCAAAGATTCATATCTTCTGATCACCTCACCAATTAATTCATCTTTTTAAAGAATATACATTGTGCTGTAAAGTGACTTCCTTTACAAGCTTCAGAAGTGCAGCAGTAAACGTAACACCCTAAAAAATACTATCTCCTCTTTCCACTATCCTTGGTCCCTTCTCGCAGAAGACCTAACACTACCACTTTAAGTACAGTTTGACTCTTAAACAACTCAGGTTGGAACAGTCCAGGTCCACTCAGACCCACCTTTCCTCCTCCTCAACCTACTCAAGGTGAAGTTGATGAGAGTAAAGACCTGCACAATCATCTACTTCCTCTTACTGGATAGTGAATATATTCTCCCTTCCTTAGGATGTTCATAGTAACAATTCTTTTCTCTTGTTAGCTTTATTATAAGAATATAGTACAATACGCATAACATATGTGTCATTTGACTATTTATGTTTTTGGTAAGGCTTCCAGTCTACAGTAGGCTATTAGTAATTAAGTTTTTTTTGGTTTTTTTTTTTTGAGACAGAGCCTCAAGCTCTCACCCTGGATAGAGTGTCATGGCATGACAGCTCACAGCAACCTCCAATTCCTGGGCTTAAGCGAGTCTCTTGCCTCCGCCTCCCCAAGTAGCTGGGACTACAGGTGACCGCCACAATGCCCGGCCATTTTTTTTTTTTTTTTGGTTGCAGCTGTCATTGTTGTTTGGCAGGCCCAGGCTGGATTCGAACCCGCCAGCTCAGGTGTATGTGGCTGGCGCCTTAGCCCACTGAGCCACAGGCACCAAGCCAGTAGTTAAGTTTTCGAGGAGTCAAGTTTTATGTGGCTTTTTTGACTGCATAGGGGTCAGTATCTCTAACCTCTACATTATTCAAGGGTCAAAAGATGATGGAAAAAGACTTTGCTTATGGAGAGCAATGTTTTCTTACAATACCTTCAGATTATGTATGATATCTATCCGCTTGTTCTGGTTGTCCTTAAAGTGAACTTGAACTCTTACAGGAAACTCACCCCAGCCTCTTCTGGTCAGATGAAAAGGAGGCTCTCTAGAGAAAAGCAGATATTAACATGTTCAGTCTCTTATCCTAGACAGGAAAGTATTTCTCATAATGAATAAATAAGAATCTCAAGTCTGTCTGAGAACCATTTAGGGTTCCTCATTTGAAGCTAAACTGTCAGGATGAATTTTGCTAAAATGCTGTATTATTACCAGGCAAGGTGGCTCACACCTGTAATCCCAGCACTCTGGGAGGCCAAAGCAGGTGGACTGCCTGAGCTCACAGCTTCGAGACCAGCCTGAGCAAGACACAAACCCCATCTCAAAAAAAAAAAAAAAAAAAAAAAAAATAGCTAGGTGCCTATAGTCCCAGCTACTTGGGAGGCTGAGGCAAGAGAATCGTCCAAGCCTAGGAGTTGTAGGTTGCTGTGAGCTGTGATGCCATGGCACTCTACCAAGGGCAATAAAGTGAGACTCTGTCTCTACAAAAAAAAAAAAAAAATAGCTGGGTGTCGTGGTGGGTGCCTGCAGTTCCAGCTAGTCTGGAGGCTGAGACAAGAGAAGTGCTTGAGCCCAAGAGTTTGAGGTTGCTGTGAGCTACGATGCCAGGACACTCTACTGAGTGCAACAAGTGAGACTGTCTAAAAAGAAAACAAAAAGCTAAATTATAAAAGAAAAATTTAACTCAAGCTTACATTAAACTTCAATTACTGGGGGTTGCCCATTACTCAGTGGTTAGGTCGCCAGACACATGCACCAGGGCTAGTGAGTTCGAACCCAGCCCAGGGCCTGCTGAACAAACAAACAAAAAAATAGCTGGGCGTTGTGGTGGGTGCCTGTAGTCCCAGCTACTACTTGGGAGGCTGAGGCAAGAGAATTATATGAGCCAAGAGTCTGAGGATGCTGTGAGCTATGACACCACCGCACTCTACCAAGTCTACAAAGTGAGACTCTGTCTCAGCGACAATAACAAAAAGAACTAGACTGCCCTGCACTGAGAGAAACCAGTTGAATACCAGCTGAGGTATGAGCAGTAGCAATGACATTGGTAAAAATTTGGATTTGGGGTCAAATGAGAAGGGAGACTTGAGGTTCAAAAGCAGACCTAAGACCAGAGATACAGTGGACCTAGACGCATGGTGGACCTAAAAGTAATTAATGGAAATTCTGTTGATATTAAGTTTGGTCGTTTAAAGCTAACTGGTACGTCTAAACTCATTTTGCAATATGCCTTAATCATGCTGTTTGTAAGGGGAATTTCTCTCACAATGGATGTAATAAATTAAGTATTTTTATCAATTTATGTACATGGGTAACCTCTAGTGAACAGACAGGAAGAACTGCTGCTGGGGGAAACACAAATGACATAAAGCCAAGAAAAAGGAACAGGACTAGGCACCTATGGCTCAAGCAGCTAAAGCGCCAGCCACATACACCGAGCTGGCGGGTTTGAATCCAGCCCAGCCCTGCCAAACAATGATGACAATTACAACCAAAAAATAGCCAGGTATTGTAGCGGGCACCTGTGGTTCCAGCTACTTGGGAGGCTGAGGCAAGAGAATTGCTTAAGCCTAGGAGTTGGAGGTTGCTATGAGCTATGATGCCACGGCACTCTACCGAGGGCGACAGCTTGAGGCTCTGTCTCAAAAAAAAAAAAAAAAAAAGGAAAAGGAACAATGCGTTTTAACAGGAAACTCATCTATAAACACATTCTTGGAAATAAAGAAAAAGAAATCTAAGACCTCACAATTACCAATGAAAATTTTATACTTCAAAAGATACGTTACTTCAGGGCAGCTCCCGTAGGGTAAGGAGCTGGTGGGTTTGAACCCAGCCCAGGCCAGCTAAAATCAACAATGACAAATGGAACAAAAAAATAGCCGGGTGTGGGCAGTGCCTGTGGCTCAAACGAGTAGGGCTCTGGCCCCATATACCAAAGGTGGTGGGTTCAAACCCAGCCCCAGCCAAAAACTGCAAAAGGAAAAAAATAGCCAGGTGTTATGGTGGGTGCCTGTAGTCCCAGCTACTTGGGAGGCTGATGCAAGAGAATCGCTTAAGCCCAAGAGTTTGAGGTTGCTATGAGCTGTGACAGCACAGCACTCTACCAAGGGTGACATAGTGAGACTGTCTCAAAAAAAAAAGTTACTTCACACAAAAAAGGACTACCTCCCCTGAACAACATCAGTATTTCTAGATTCCTCATAGAAGGTAAAATATATCAATGACCAAGAAAGAAAAATCATAATAGAAGGCTAAAAAAAAACTTTATTAGAAATATAAAACAGACTATAACTCCATGCTCAACTCATTAATTTCAATGGCCAGCTAGCCTTTCTTGTCTTTTCAGAATGAATCCCTCTGTTCCACACAGCTGAAGCAGCAAACCCTTACAGTGTTCCTTATCTACTCTTTACTGCTATACTAGGAAATATCCCCTCTGAGACAAAGTTGAATAACTAACTTGCCAAGATCACACAGCGAATCAATGGAACCAGGATTTAAATTCACGCAGTAGCTCCAGGGGCCATGCTTAGCCACTATGCTGGTCCATATCCTCAGGGTGGCAGACCCTCTCTAGATGCACACAGTCTTAACTGGGTATTGTCAAGACTGGTGCAGACACACCAATAAAAGCATCCTAAAATTGTATTACCATGCTAAACTGTTTTTACTTTTCTAATGTGGCTACTAAAAAATTTAAAATTACTTATGTGGCTCACAGTATATATTTTAATTGGACAGTGCTACTCAAGTGAGTTCCTTACACTAGAGAAAAATAAAACAGATATTGTCACTTTGAAGAGGCTCACTAGGATTTTCTCTGGGGACCTAGCCCAGTCTAGTCTCATTTACACCAAGAGCTGGAATACTTCACAAAGGCAGGGACTATGCACATGTTCTTTATCTTTGGAATGCCTCTATCAAGCTCTGAGCCTAGCATACATTTAGCAACTGTGTTGTGCCAAAGAGCAAAGTTTACAATCACAGCTTTTAGGATGTTGTTTAACATTTGACATATCTGAACCAAACGTGAAAAAAATACTTCTATAGGAGTAGAATCCGCCCAGGCTCTTTGTCAGGTAACCTGCTGTGATGAGGAGATTTAGAGTGCATGAAAAAACACACCTACAGGCTCGGGGCCTGTGGCTCAACGGGCTAAGGCGCCAGCCACGTACACCTGAGCTGGCGGGTTCGAATCCAGCCCGGACCAGCCAAACAATGACGGCTACAACCAAAAAATGGCCAGGCGTTGTGGCAGGTGCCTGCAGTCCCAGCTACTTGGGAGGCGGAGGCAAGAGACTCGCTTGAACCCTGGAATTGGAGGTTGCTGTGAGCTGTGATGCCACAGCACTCTATCCAGGGTGACAACTTGAGGCTCTGTCTCAAAAAAAAAAACAAAACATATCTACATTTTGATCCAGAGTAACATTAACCATAAGTTTAAAGGCAGGGGCAAAACCGCACCCATATTTCATCAAATCCCTTTAGATATCTGACACAAGAAACATCTTAAGAGTCCTGTAAAGAACATAAAGAGGCTCGGCACCTGTGGCTCAACGGGCTAAGGCGCCAGCCATGTACACCTGAGCTGGCAGGTTTGAATCCAGCCCGAGCCAGCCAAACAACAGTGACGGCTGCAACGAAAAAATGGCCAGGCGTTGTGGCGGGCGCCTGTGGTCCCAGCTACTTGGGAGGTTGAGGCAAGAGACTCGCTTGAGCCCAGGAATTGGAGGTTGCTGTGAGCTGTGATGCCACAGCACTCTACCCAGGGTGACAGCTTGAGACTCTGTCTCAAAAAAAAAAAAAGAACATAAAAAGTTTTAATTAAATCTAGGACACATGTTAACAGTTTGATCCTACTTTATATTGGTTACAACATACCTGGAGTTTTACATTCAATTCTAAAAAGAGTATTTTAAGAGGCATATAGATTAACTGGAAAGGTCAAAGAATATAACTTGGACAGCAAAGAACATACAACATAGCCACAGAAGTGACAAGTGAAACAAATGTGGATGAGACTCAACAGCTGCTTTCAAATATCTGCACAATCACTACATCGAAGAGGGACTGTAATGACTGTGTGGTGGCATTAACCCTAACCCTAACCCTAACCCTACAAGCATATGAAAGTAAGGAAAGTTTAAAAGTTAGAGAAAGTTAGATCCTACTCAATGCAATTAAAAACTTCCAAGCAAATATAGCCACCTACAAATCGAAGGGCCCATGTCATGAATTCAATAATTTATTCAACATCAAACATGAAATAAGGCTGGAAGCAGTGGCTTGTGCCTGTAATCCTAGCACTCTGGGAGGCTGAGGTTGGGAGGATTGCTTGAACTCAGGAGTTCAAGATCAGCCTGGGCAAGAGTGAGACCCCCATCTCCACAAAAAAAAAGAAAAATCAGCTGGCCACAGTGGTGCGTGCCTATCATCAGGGTGAAGGAAATGTTCTGAACAGCACAGAAGACAGATTTTACTGATAGTAACCCACAACCACTTCCATCGTACATTTATGCAATGAACATACATATGATGTATCACGACATAAAGACGTAAAGAATATAGCTAAATGATATAAGCAAACTTCACAGCAGTATAAATATATCATCATTTCATCTTTGTAAAATAACAATAACAAAAAAAACTGTACTACATTCTAATCTAATATGTGCAAGGATATGCATTATATAGGATAAATATCATTAGGGGTTACTTAAGAGAGGGCGGAACTTATGGGGAACTTTCAATATTACATATTTCTTTAATGTTAGTATTTTCTGGGCTGGGTATGATGGTTCACTCTGGGAGGTTGAAGTGGGAGGACTGCTTGAGCTCAGGAGTTCCAAGACCAGCCTGAATAAGAGTGAGACCCCATTTCTACTAAAAATTGATATTTTAGCCAGGCATGGTAGTAGCCTGTAGTCCCAGCTACATGGGAAGCTGAAGCAAGAGGATCACTTGATCCCAGGAGTTTGAAATTGCAATGAGCTATGGTGACACCACTGCACTCTAACTGGGACAACAGAGCAAAGGCAGCAAAATCAGTTAGTGTGGTAACAATTTGACAGGAGGGGACAGCACCTGTTCACTTGAGACAGCTAAAACTACATTCCAAGAGTTAATGCTAATTATAAGTAACACAAAAATTTCCAGAAATGTTCTGAAGTAAAATCACTTTTCTTCCACTTCTACAAATCTGTACTTCTTAGGTTAAACAACTCAAATGTGTTTACCTCACTTCCACAAGGTCATTTGGTTTATAGCTGGGATGAAGAAAGAACCAAACTTTCTTGACAAAATGATTAATACTAGGTTCTCTACGAGACCCTCGGACATACACCATCCACTTATGAGTTGACTGGTCATTTTCTTCCCTCTTATCTGGAGGAATATACCTAGAGAAGAGAAAAAAACAAACCTGAATTATTTTTTCTTTAAAAAGCCCAATAAAACTATTAGCTCCTACTCAAAACAAGATTAAAATTCTAATAATATGTAGTGGCTATATCACTTGCTCAAACAAAGTCTTTGTAGTTAATCATTTTGTTTTTCATTCTTTCTAAAATATTTGGCCTAAAGGGCTTTCCTGTTAAGTGTCTGTTTTGTTTTCTGGTTACCAGTGTGCAATTAAAAAAACAAACAAACTTGCTTTTCCTGCCAAGTGGGCCCATAAGGTTATGGAAAGAAACTGGCATATTTTTATTCCTGGGATGGGGGAACCTCTAGCCTTTGGATTGATTTCATGTAGGTTTAGGTTACAAGAACTCTAGGCCCCTCTGGTGCTTCTCAGTGCTGCCAAGAAGGCTACACCTGGTTTCATGTCTTTTGAAAACCAAAAAAAGTCATTCCCTTAAGTCCTGACCATGATAAAACTTGGCATCTTTAGCCCTCCCCTTTATGGGTCCTATCTTTATTTCAGTATGAGGCTCCCTTCTTAGATTCGGGTGGAAAATATGGTGATTTCCTCATATGTTTACTTATGCCTATGGTTAGTCCTCAGTAATGAAGGGAGCCAAGCTGCCCAACCTAGCTCCTCGGGACTATTCTTGCCCAGTCTTGGTCCTTGACTCTCCATATGCATAACCAGTCTGTGAATTTCATGAAATCTGTTAGGATTTTAATTGAAATATCTGTAGATCAGTTTATCAGATGTCATTGAAAATGACATCTTTTCAATATCATACAAACAGATCAGCCCAGAAAAGGCCAAGTTTGGAAATTCAGGTAGAATTTCCATTAGGCCACAAGAAGATTGGGTATGAACAATCATTTTATCTAAGTTTACAAATGTACTGGCATAAAGATGTAAATAGTTTCTTATTTCTTTCACAGTGCAGCATCTGTATCTTCTTTTTTCATTTGTAATATTATTTATTTGTGCTTTCTCTTTTTCTCTCTAATTAATTTCTTTAATGTCACTATGTTTGTATATGTTTAGATTTTTCCTTTTACAAATAGGTCAATTCATTCATCAATCAAATATGTACTAAATAAGTATTGTAAGGTACAAAAACAGAAAAGACGTAAGTTTCTACCCCAAGGAGATTTCAGTTTGATTTGAGAAAAATATGTGAAAATAGAAAATGACATATAATATGACAAAAAGAGAGCATAAAAGAATGAGGGAGGACATCAGCAAATAAAATTTCATGAGGGGCTTAATACCTATAGCTCAGCGGCTAGGGTGCTGGCCCCATTCACTGGAGCTGGTGGGTTCAAACCCAGTCCAGGCCTGCCAAAACAACGACAACTACAATAAAAAAAACAGCTGGGCATTGTAACAGGTGCCTGTAGTCCCAGCTATTTGGGAAGCTGAGGCAGGAGGATCGCTTGAACCCAGCAATGTGAGGTTGCTATGAGCTAGGCTGATACCATGGAACTCTAGCCTGGAACAACAGAGTGAGACTGACTGGGTCTTGTCTCAGAAAAAAAAAAAAAAGAGAGCTCATGTTGTAGAAATTTTTACCAAGCACTCCTTTATTCCAAATCAAAGACTGACAGGCACACTAAAGCAGAGAGTCAAGTCTCTGGATGTTGGTTTACTTTTGAACCTGAAAAAAACATTCTGTAAGTTTTTTCCTTACTGTAATACTAGGATAAGAGTAGTTATGTCAAAGTTGTCCCAATGGCTTGTTTTAGAGTCACTAAAGTAAGATTTTGAATGAAAAAAAGTCAAAAGAAATCTATCACACTTAAGTCCTTCCACTTAATAAATAAATAAATAAATAACAAAAGAAAACAAGGAACAATGGGTTTCCAAGAAGAATCTGGTGTCAGCTTTGGAAGTGCCAATCACAAATAAATGGCAGGGACAAGAACGGAAATGTGGAGAAAAAAGATGAAGATTTCAAAGTTAACAGTTGAGGACAATGCCTGAGAATTTGCCATTCTAAATGGCTTCCAAATATCCAATAATTAGCATCTCTTACAAATTGCATGTAAGAGGTTACTTATACTGCCTCTTCGCTACCAAAGTATTAGAAAAAGTACCTTCCCCTTATTCATCACTTGTGGATACTGTGCAAGACAAGGCAGAATGGCACTGTATTAAGAAGTATAGACGAAATGACAGCTAAATACAAAACAGGAAACACAGATTCAAATTCTGACTGTGCTTACTAAGGGCAAGAATATTCAAAGTCTCTGGACTGTGCTTTACTTCTAAAACAATTAAAACCTTAGGAAAAAGAATCCTTCAGGCCTCTTACTACTGTAATACTCCAATACAAGTAGTAATGCCAAACTATTAACATAAATGGATGACAAAATAAATTCAAGCTAGATACTCACTTGGACACATTGCCCACAACTATTGTTTTCTTTACAAAGAGTCGTGAAGTCTCATCTCCAGTGAGATCAGCATTCCGCTGTTCTGTTTTATGGGAGCCAGGAACACTAGAAGCATCCTTAAAAAGTTATAATCAACACTCATTTTCATTTTGAACAATTTCCAATAGGACAAAAACCACAAAATAAAAGATATGAATGGAGAAATTCAAGTTTAAAAAAAAATTCTGATGGTGCTATCTCTCAAAACATAATCCATTAATTTATGTTTAAAAACATTTTAATTTCCTGTTTTTAATAGTCATGCAAATATACGTTGGACATGCAAAGAAGATGTGGTGAGATACACCAAAATCTATTACAATGGTTACCTCTGAAAAATCAAACTAGAGAAAGAGGTCAATGCAATTTACTTTTTAAAAAAATCCGTACTGGGGGTGGTGCCTGTGGCTCAAAGGAGTAGGGTGCCGGCCCCATATACCAGAGGTGGTGGTTTCAAACCTGGCCCCAGCCAAAAACTGCAAAAAATAAATAAATAAAAATATTCTGTACTAATCAAAAAATAAAGATGATAACAATATCCATCTTACATGACTATTCTGTACAGTTCTTACAAAGTGCCTGTTATAACAAGTGCTAAATACATACCTAAACGACCATGTGTTGTACAAAGATGTTAAGTTTCTAAATCCTATGACTAGTTAGTTGACCTAAATTCTTTTAAATTAAAAAAAAAAGAAAAAGTTCTGTAATATTTGCCCCAACATACTAAAAAGATACAAGTAAATTCTAATATTAAGAATTCTTTGGCTCGGCACCCATAGCACAGTGGTTATGGTACCAACCACATACACTGAGAGTGACGGGTTTGAGACAGGCCCAGGTCAGCTAAATAAGGACAACTGCAACCAAAAAATAACCGGACGTTGTGGCGGGCGCCTGTAGTCCCAGCTACTTGGGAGGTTGAGGCAAGACAATCAGTTAAGCGCGAGAGTTTGAGGTTGCTGTGAGCTGTAACGCCACAACACTCTATCAAAGTTGACACAGTGAGACTCTGTCTCAAAAAAATATATATTAATTTGGGATCAGGCATAGTGGCACACACCTGTAACCCTAGCAGAGGGTTAGGCAGAGATGCCTAGGCAGGAAGACTGCTTCAGCTCAAGAGTTCAAGATTAGCCTGAGCAAGAGTGAGACACTGTCTCTACTAAAAATAGAAAAATTAGCCAAGCATTGTGGTGGGCGCCTATGGTCCCAGCTCCTTTGGAAGCTGAGCCAGGAGGATCACCTGAACCCAGGAGTTTGAGGTTGCTGTGAGCTAGGCTGAGGCCATGACACTCTATCCTGGGGCAACAAAGCAAGACTCTTATCTCTTAAAAAAAAACAAACTCTTATTTTAGGATAATATGAAACAATGACTTTTATACTTTTCTCTATTTTATAATTTTCAACAATAAACTCATATGCAATTATAATCAGAAAAATGAAAATTTACTTTTATCAAAATAAATCAGAGGCCATAAGTGGTGGCTCACACCTGTTAAGCCCAGCACTCTTTGAGGCCGAGGCAGGCAGATTGCTTAAGCTCACAAGTTCGAGACCAGCCTGAGTCAAGAGCAAAAAATGTCTGTAAAAAATAGCTAGTTGTGGCTCGGCACCCGTAGTATAGTGGTTACACCTCTGTCCACATGCACCGAGGCTGGCAGGTTTGAACCTGGCCTGGGCCAGCTAAACAATAATGACAACTGCAACAAAAAGAAAACAGCTGGGTGCTGTGGCGGAGGTCTGTAGTCTCTGCTACGAGGGACACTGAGGTAAGAGGATCACCCGAGCCCAAGAGTTGGAGGGTGTAGTAAGCTATGACACCATAGCACTCTTCTGAGGATGACAAAGTAAGACTATGTCTCCAAAAAAAAAAAAAAAATTCAGATCTTTCATGTTTAATATGTGGAAAGCAACCTAGAAATTTCCTCTATCATAGCTTACTGGGCTGAGAAAAACACTGGTCTAACCCAGTAAGGACTATATGGTGAAATACTATATGAAGAAGTTTGAAGTTGCTTGAAATGGGAACTCAAATAAACTGGAAGGATCAGAAAGCAATAAATGATTTTCCACTCTATTATTTGTCAAATTTCCTCCAGCTACTTACCAAAGCATCTTAAAAAATAAAGTGTCACAAAGGAAACTGCTGAAGAGCCACTACACTTTACAGAGTAAATGTGACAGAGTGGAAATACCTTGGGCAAGATCAAAGAATTGCCAACCCCTAAAGGTATCTTTCATATTTACGTGAATAGTCCTAAATTCCGAAATTAGAAACACCTAAGTTTAATTCTTAGTTCTGATACTTTTGGGCAAACATAACTTTAACCTCATCAAGATTCAGTTTCCCCATTCTAACAAGAAAATAATCTAAGGCCAGGAGTGGTATCTCACATCTGTAATCCCAGCACTCTGGGAGGCCGAGGTGGACGGATCACTTGAAATCACTAGTGTAAGACCAGCCCAAGCAAGAGTGAGACCCCATCTCTACTAAAAATGAAAAACTGAGGCAAGAGAATCACTTGAGCCCAAAAGTTTGAGGTTGCTATGCACTGTGACACCATAGCCCTCTACCAAGGGCGACAAGTGAGACTGTCTCAAACAAAAAAAAAAAAAAGAAGAAAAAAGAAAATAATCTACTTCCTAGAGTTCCTATGAAAGTTGAATGAGATAATATGTGCGTACTTAATAAAAACTAGTTCCTCTGTCCTTTAACCCATCCCCGCACCCCCACACCCAAATCCATCCAACTATACCCTTCCAGTATTTCTGCTTGGTCTCTGCTCCGTGTTATTTGAAAGTCTTTCTTCTACATCCACATTGCTGTTATTATCTTTGTCAGACAGGAAGTCATTATGTTGAGATAAAGAATCACTTTCGGAATGATTGGCGGATGGTGTTTCTGATCTCTGATTGGCAGGAGATGATGATCTAGACGGTGATTCCAAAAATTTCTTGATAGCAGGATGATTAAAAACCATTGTATCACATGTCTTTGATCCCTACAAAAAAATGAAAGCAAGCAACTTTTAATCAAATTCATCTAAAGTTGGCAAAAAACTGATCTCTCCAAGACCCTTATCTATTATAGGATCATGCTGAAAATCCTTCAAAATCTCCTCACACCCATACTATGAAATCCAAACTCTTTAACATGGTCTGAACTGGCTGAGGTGGTGGCTCATGCCTGTAATCCTAACACTCTGGCAGGCTGAGGCGGGTAGACTGCTTGAGCTCAGTTTAAGACCAGTCTGAGCAAGAGTGAGACTCTGTCTCTACTAAAAATAGAAAAACTGGCTCGGCGCCTGTGGCTCAACAGGCTAAGGCACAAGCCACGTACACCTGAGCTGGCGGGTTCGAATTCAGCCCGGCCCACCAAACAACAATGACGGCTGCAAACAAGAAATGGCCGGGCATTGTGGCGGGCGTCCATAGTCCCAGCTACTTGGGAGGCAGAGGCAGGAGACTCGCTTGAGCCCAAGAGTTTGAAGTGCTGTGAACTGTGAGGTCACGGCACTCTACTGAGGGCGACAGAGTAAAACTCTGTCCCCACCCCTCTGAAAAAAAAAACATAGTCTAAAGCAATAAAAACAAAAACTAGAGTGATTAAATAATTATACAACCTTTCTAACACTAAAAGCTAAAGATGCACGATCTTCTAAAGATATATAAGATGCAAAGATAAATACACAGTAACATATAACATATGGGAATAAGATTTGAGTCAAAAAATAAGTTTTGGCTCGGCGCCTGTGGCTCAAGATGCTAAGGCACCAGCCACATAGCCTGGCAGGTTCAAATCCAGCTCAGGCCCGCCAAACAACAATGACGGCTACAACCAAAAAATAGTTGGGCGTTGTGGCAGGCACCTGTAGTCCCAGCTACTTGAGGGGCAGAGGCAGGAGAATCACTTGAGCCCAGGAGTTTGAGGTTGCTGTAAGCTGTGATGCCAAGGCACTCTACCCAGGGTGACAGCTTGAGGCTCTGTCTCAAAAAAATAAAAAAATAATAATAAGTTTCATGGCTTGGTGCCCATAAACTTAGGGTGCTGGCCACATACACAGGGGCTGGCGGATTCATACCCAGCCCTGGCCTGCTAAACAATAATGACAACTACAACAAAAACATAGCCACGCATTGTGGCAGAAGCTGGTAGTCCCAGCTACTTGGGAGGTTGAGGCAAGAGAATCACTTAAGCCCAAGAGTTTGAGGTTGCTGCGAGCTGTGACACCACAGCACTCTACCAAAGGCGACCTAAGTTAGACTGTCTCAAAATAAATAAATAAGTTTCACATAACTTTACACAAGCACATCAACCGCTCTAAGTAAGTTTTTATAAAATAAACATTAAAATGAAGGAAAAGTATATACAAAATGGCCCCACACAGAAGTAAAATTTAGTATGAAGGCTTTAAAATGGTACAAAGTTTGCCCTCAGTCTACTACAGAAGTCTAGGGTACTTTTCTTAGTTACCTGCATACAAAATATAGTGTATTTTATTTTAATGGGATAAAACACTGCAGTTATGTTCTTATGAAGCCTAGCTTTTATGTTTTTTATTTATTTTAGTTTATTTTGAGACAGAGTCTCAAGCTGTTGCCCTGGGTACAGTTCCATGGTGTCACAGCTCACAGCAACCTTAAACTTGAGATTAAGCGATTCTCTTGCATCAGCCTCACAAGTAGCTGGGACTACAGGCACCTGCCACAACGCCCACCTATTGTTTTGGCTGTAGTTGTCATTGTTGTTTGGCAGGCCCAGGCTGGATTCTAACCCACCAGCCTTGGTGTACGTGGCCGGCACTATAGCTGCTGAGCTACAGGCACCAAGCTGGAAGTCTAGCTTTTAAAAATTGTGCTATTAAAATAATTGCTTCAGTGACAAAAAAAGAGCCAGAGACTGGTGTTTCAGAGCCAAAAAACCAAAATCACTGAATTTCAGTAATAAAGGTTTTTCAGCACTATAAATGTGTTTTGCTACTGCCAACTAACAATAATTAAATGCCAGATCATAATAGACAAAAGCATACCTAAATATCCTTGAATAAATCCTAATCAGAACAAAACAAGATAAAATCAATGTATTTCTAGACCATCAGATAGCACATATCAGAACTCCTAACAGAAAGAAGGATAATAGAAGGATTAACATTAAATGAACCAGCTTTTCCAACAGAATAGCTACCTACAGTCCAATGTCATGCACATGCTAAATTGTGATGTCCATCTGTTGAATCTCATATTGAGCCATGTAACAGATGACTTTAGAGTATGTCCTGAGTTGAAAAGTATCTCCCCAAAATTCATGTCCAGATTCTGTGAATATGACTTTATAGGGTCTTTGCAGACATAATCAAATTAAGATGAAGTCATACTGGATTAGGGTAGGCCTTAACCCAATGGGTGGTGGCCTTATTAAGAGGGAAACAGACAGAGATACAAGCAAGACACACACACAGAAAACGTCCATGTGACAACAGAGGCAGAAATCAAGAATGATTTCTGATGCAGGTACAGGGCAGCGCCTGTGGCTCAGTGGGTAGAGCGCTGGCCCCACATACTGAGGGTGGTGGGTTTGAACCCAGCCCCAGGCCAAACTGCAACAACAAACAAAAAAAAATTGCCAGGCATTGTGGCGGGTGCCTGTAGTCCCAGCTACTCAGGAGGCTGAGGCAAGAGAAATCGCCTAAGCTTAGGAGTTAGAGGTTGCTGTGAGCTGTGACGTCACAGCACTCTACCAAGGGCGATAAAGTGAGACTCTGTCACTAAAAAAAAAAGCAGTGATGCAGGTACAAGGCCAAGGATTGGCAGTAACCATTGGAAGATAGAAAGCAAAGAAAAGATTCTTCCCTACAGCCTTCAGAAAGAAGGCTGCTGATGCCTTGATTTTAGACTATTTGGACACCTCCAGAATAGTGAGATAAAAAAAAACCCTGTTGTTTTACACCAAATTTGTGGTAATTTGTTATGGTAGCCTTATAAAACTAATACAGATTATTTGAATGTGTCAATAACTACTGCACTCCAGTCTGGGCAACAATAGCAAGACTCCATCTCTTAAACTCTGGAAACCAAAAACTGCCATTCGTTTGAATAAAAGGCTGGGAAAAACTCAATCAACGTAACTTACTCCAAAATAGGCCACAATCAAATGAGGAATGAAGGGGCAAGTTGCAGTGAGTTCTCACTTACCTTATATCTACAAAGCCTAGAATAATGCTAATAATTAGTAGAGGGATTCAATAAAAATGAAAAACTTACTTAGAATTAGTGACAATACAGAAAAGTAAGACTGAGGACTGGAGCTGAACACAACAATAAGTTTATGTACATTCCCAGGAAAGTAGACTAGGCTTCCTGAATTCTGAAGGCCAAGATAAATGTTTCCAAGGCAGGGATTACACATTAACATAAATTCCCCTCAAACAGGTGGCTGTAAAATGACTGAATACGAGAAATACTTACTTCAGAAACTTTTAGAAGACCTGCAGAAGCATAGTAGTTTGCTACAATGCAGGCACGAAGTTTATCCATCATCCTTCTTGCTTCAATCAGTCGCTAAAAACAAATATTCACTCGTTACTTTAAAAAAATGGCAATTATAAAAGAGATATACAAACAAATCACATAAGAAATGCAAATGACCCCCCCAAAACACCTCAATTTCTCTATTAAAGAAAAACAAGAGTGAAATTTTCTACCTATCAGAATGGCAAAGATTTAAAATGACAAAAATCAGTGTTGCAAGGATATGTAAATATCTTACTACGTATGTTTATGTATATATTCATTGAGAAAATCCAAAAAGATACTGAGCACAAGAGCAAAGAGAATTATTTTTTATGAAATTTCAAGTAATTTTTTTAACCTTTCTATAATTTCATTTTTTAAAAAGTAGGTTTTAGGTGGCACCTGTTACTCAAAGGAGTAGGGCACCAGCCCTATATGCTAGAGGTAGCGGGTTCAAACCCAGCCCCAGCCAAAAAAAAAACAAAACAAAACAAAAAAAGTAGGTTTTACTCCTCAGAGCAAGAAAGCTATTTTTCAAAGTGAAGGAGAAAAAGCAAATCATGACAAAATAATCTTTATTGCAAAAGATTTTTTTTTTTTTAATTCATTGTATGTGTGTATATAGATTTTTTTCCCCCAACATCTCTGGTGTCTTTTCAATTTATCATCATTATACCTGGTCAATGACTTCAATTTCATGTTCTTTGTTCTTCATTTCAAGAGTAAATTGTTCCTTGATAATAGTCTCAATCTTCTGCACGGCAGCATCTCGAGCTATACAAAGAACATTAAAATATCAAGTCCTAATTAATCAGCGGCTATCTTAAGGCAGCAAGCAACAAAAGAAACGCAAGAAATACTAACTCTAATGTGGAGAAACCTGGTAGACATCACCTTAACCAAGTGATAAAAAATTAAAATCACTAATATTCGTGTAAACTGACCCCATGTGCTTTCTGACACAAGGCACTGAAAAGATCACAATATCATTCTGTGGTATTCCTACCCAAAATGCTCCATCTCCTCACAAGGAAATACCAGATGAAACCAAAAGGACAAAACCAAAATAATTGCCTGTACTATTCAAATAAAAAAGTCAAGACAGGCAAGGAGAGGTTGAGAAGAATAAAAAATATTAGAGATAATGACAACAAAATATCCTTAAGATCTGGAGGTAGAAAATGAAAAATTACAGACAATATTTTGCCCCTTTGACACTCCTGTCTTATTTTCTCCCTACTCAACATGCTGAGATTGGCCAATTTAAAATTTGTAATGGCAAGTACAAGGCCAAGCCAGGTTCTCGCCCTCTTTAAAGCACCACCTCCTGTTGTCTTCCAAGCCTAGTACACAGGAGTATGGGGGAGGTGGGTTGGATGGAGGGTTAGAGCGGTGTCTAGGCACCAGAGATGTGCAAGGGCCCCCATGGAGGCAGCCTCCCCGGTGGGACCCAACCCAATGCTGGTCAGTCTTTTGTGCAGGAAGCAACCTAAAGCCCGCTGTGCAGGATGAAAGGCAAACTCTTCACCTGATTGGGGCAGACACGCTGCAATTGACATGGATTTTAAAGATGAGAAAATTTTGGCTTTCATCAGAAATACTCTGAAAACAATTGCTCTAGGTCAGATGTTGTCCTTGTGTATATGTGGAACAGCCATCACCAGCCAGTATTTGGCAGAAAGATACAAAGTGCACACTCCCATGTTCAGATGGAGTTTTATCAACCACTGCTTACCATGCCTAGTTCACACATGTTGGCATTTCAATCAGGAAGTGATAACCTTTTAATAATCTTGAAAAGAAAATGGTGGAAGTACATTCTGCTGGGATTACCAGACATGGAAGATAATGGCCCAACAGTCAGAGCCTATCAGTACACAACTGCAACCAGTGTCCAGCATTTGGACTGCTTTGGGATCCTGTGTTAATAGCTCTCTCGAGGTTTATTCTTTTTCTTTTTTTCCAGAGACGAAGTCTCACTGTGTCACCCTGGGTTGAGAGCCGTGGTGTCACAGCTCACAGTAACCTCCAGTTCTTGGGCTTAGGTGATTCTCTTGCCTCAGCCTCCCAAGTAGCGGGGACTACAGGTGCCCGCCACAACGCCCGGCTATTTTTTGTTGCAGTTTGGCCAGGGCCAAGTTTGAACCTGCCACCTAGGGTATATGGGGCCGGTGCCCTACTCACTGAGCTACAGGTGCCACCCTCGGGGTTTATTCTTTATGAAAACACAGAGTAATCCACTTCATCACTGTGTCTTGTCTGTTGCGTGTAGGAACCATGGTTGGTGCAGACATATTAGCAGGGAAGCAAAGACAGTTCAGAGAGTGATGTATCAACTGGTCACAACTTGGTACTTTATAGGGCTTCCCTCTATGGTATTTCTAATGTTTGTGGAAAATTTACCATGAAGAAGCTAAGCTGGCTTGGCGCCTGTAGCTCAATGGTTAGGGTGCCAGCCACATACACTCGGATTGGCAGGTTTGAACCTGGCCCGGGCCTGCTAAAAACAACAATGACAACAACAACAAAAAAATAGCTGGGCACTGTGGCGTGTGCCTGTAGTCCCTGCTACTTGGGAGGCTGAGGCAAGAGAATCGCTTAAGCCCAAGAATTTGAGGTTGCTGTGAGCTGTGACACCATGGCAGTCTTTTGAGGGCAACATATTGAGACTCTGTCTCAAAAAAAAAAAAAAGCTAAGCAGACAGGAGTTTGGGAGAATGGTGAACCTATTTACAACAATTATCAGTGACATACAGCTACTAATTGTGGAATATAAAGATATTGCCAGCATTCACTGAGATTGGAAAATTGCCTTGCTAATTGTGGCATTTGCCCCGTGTATGTTTGCCTGTACATCTTCATGCCATTGGTGACTGAAGTCACCAATGCCACCTCTGTCACCCTGGGCATCCTAACAGCAGAACTCTACAGCCTTTGTTTGGATTCTTTCCGTTTGGCTGTTAAGTTTTCGGGACTCTACATTCTGTTCTTCACCATCACCACACTGGGGTTTATCCTGTACTGCTCCACCCCAACCTGCGCAGCAGAGCTGGCCAAAAGCACTGTACCTGCAGTCACTAGTGTTAAGATCAATAACCTGGGACTGAAGCTTGAGGAGAACCTCCAGGAGACCCACTCTATGGCCTTGTAGCTGGAGAAGACAGAGCATACCCAGTCCCCACCAGGATAAAGCAGTCTCCTGACTGCTGAGGGGACACTTGGGTAAATATCAGACTAGGAGTGAATACCCTACAGCACTGGATAGGATCCAATGGTTAGACTTCAGAAAGAAAATACTAAACAATGTATCAAAAGTACAAATACCAAAAGAGCAGAACCCAAGATTGTGTTTCTGTATCTGGGACAACCAATACCTGCTAGTGTCTGGGAGATGAGGTGTGGCCCCCACACTGGAGTCCCAGAGACCCGGGTCTTGGGAGAGCAGGACAGCAGCCCAGGAGTAAGTTGGCCTTAGGACTGGCCTACAGGCGGTCTAGGTGAGCTAGGTGGTGCTAGAGTAGGTTTCTTTGGTCTGAGGCTTTGGGTTTTTGCCCTGTGTCACTGTCCACAGGCCTGAGGCTTTAGGCATATGAGACCTAGTAACAACTGCGTATTTTAAACAAAGGAAAGCATCCTGGAGCGGCGCCAGCCACATATGCTGAGGGTGACACGAACCTAGCCCTGGCCAAACTGCAACAAAAAATAGCCGGGCGTTGTGGCAGGCCCTGTAGTCCCAGCTACTGAGGCAGGAGAATCGCCCAAGCCCAGGAGTTGGAGGTTGCTATGAGCTGAGGTGCCATGGCACTCAACTGAGGATGATAAAATGAGACTCTGTCTCAAAAAAAAAAAGAAAGCATCCACCAAATTTACTTTCAGAAAAATTTTTAGGAGGCTTGGAGGTTTGTACAAACACCAAGAAGAAAAACAAACTTTCTCAGTAATCTCAGTAGTGATTTTTTTTTGTTTTTTTTGAGATAGAGTTTCACTATGTCACCCTCGGTAGAGTGCTATGGCATCACAGCTCACAGCAACCTCAAACTCTTGGGCTTAAGTGATTCTCTTGCCTCAGCCTCCCACAACACCCAGCTATTTTTTTGTTGTAGTTGTCATTGTTGTTTAGCAAACCCAGGCTGGGTTCGAACCCACTAGCCTGGGTGAATTTGCCCAGCGCCCTGTCCACTGAGCTATGTGCACCGCCAATAACAGTTATTTTCAATTGGTGTGCTATGAGAGGATCTTAGGTGTACTGCAAAAATTTTAAAGATCATTAATTAAATTATTTTCTAAAGAAGTTTAAAGCACATTAACTATATTTCTTTATTTATACTTTTTATTGATCAACATAATTTAAGTGTGCCATGGAAGTTCAACTATAGATTCAAGTGTGCCATGAGATAAAAAAGACTGAAAAACATTGCTCAGACTCGGTGCCTGTAACTCAGTGGGTAGGGTGCCAGCCACATACATCGAGCCCAGGCCTGCCAAACAACAATGACAACTACAACCAAAAAATAGCTGGGCGTTGTGGCGGGCACCTGTAGTCCCAGCTATTTCAGAGGCTGAGGCAAGAGAATTACTTAAGTCCAAGAGTTTGAGGTTGCTGTGAGCTGTGACACCACAGCATTCTACCCAGGGCAACAAAGTGACACTGTCTCAAAAAAGAAAAAAAAAAGTTGCTCAATAATAAAAACTGCCCCTGCTTGAATTGGGGGTTTTTCAGAACTTACATTTAACTGAAGCTACTAAACAATTACTTTTCCCTATTCTTGTTTTTAATTAAAAAAAAAAAAAGTTAAGGCTACTTAACACTGCCTAGTGACCAAAAAAAAACAAACCAAACCAAAACAAAACAAAAAAGCCACGTGAAGCTTTTGAATAACAAGCAGATTTAAGTCACATACATAATACTTTCACATTTATCTGGCTAGTTATTAAAAGGAAATGGTGTTTCCTCAGGGCGGTGCCTATGGCTCATGGAGTAGGGCGCCAGCCCCATATACCGAAGGTGGCGGGTTCAAACCCAGCCCTGGCCGAACTGCAAAAACAGAAAAATAGCCAGGCGTTGTGGTGGGCGCCTGTAGTCCCAGCTACTTGGGAGGCTGAGGCAAGAGAATTGCCTAAGCCCAAAAGCTGGAGGTTGCTGTGAGCTGAGTGACGGCCACGACACTCTACTGATGATAAAGTGAGACTCTCTGTCTCTACAAAAAAAAAAAAGGAAATGGAAGGAAATGGTGTTTCCTCAAATAAAATTACAACTGGGGGGGTGGGAGGGTGGGAGGGGTGCAGTGAAATGTTTTCATTTTGGGGGATTGGATTTGAACATTTTACCTCCACAAAGACTTTTTGAGATATATATATATATAACTTTATTGCATTTGCAAAGAATGTCCTTCACCTCTCCCACTCTAGGGATCCTAATCTTTCTGAAACTACAACACCTTACCTATGATTTTGATGCCTTCTTTACTCTGCTAAGAGTATTAACCTATGTGGATTATTTAATAAACAATGAAATTCAATAATAATTTGTTTTAAAAGTGCAAATTTAGCAATTTTTTTGAGATGACTTACAACAGTCTGGGTAACTATAGACACACAGTTGAGGATTTACTCTTCAGTTAATTACGTGATGTTAAGCAAGTAATTTAATGCCTCTGAACTTTAATTTACCCATAGGAAGCTAAGTGCAGGTGTGTAACTAGATGTCTTCTAAATTTCCATTGTTCATATACCACCTTCAATATATCTACCACAGCTGAGAACCATGTGAAACATTTAACAAACACTATTAAATATTTTAAAAGAATTTTAGCTTCATCCTAAGGAACAGTAGCCACGAAACAGTAAACTTGATGGGATCACTATTTTTTCTATGCAAATTAAAATAGTATGTAACTATTAAAAAAAATGTTAATCTTTTATAATATATAATCATTACCATGTATAATCATTGCATATGATTACACCACACTGTACTACACATATCAGAGATCCTACAATAACATCTAACATAAAAGGATAGCAAGAACTTGTATCCTGTCTCATTACTGATATTTCACTGTCTACCTGATCATGTTCCTGCCAGATCTCCTTCTGCCTTTTAGTGCCAAAGGATATCACCATTAAACAGAGCACTTAGCTAATCCCCCTCAAAAACCCTTCAAATTATACACAATGGAAATTTCATTTTACTTGCTATAAATTTTATAGTAGAGGCACAAGTCAACACAGAAATAAATAATTTTCTAAGGCAGATCAATTTCTACCTGAATTCTCAATTGCTTTATGCCGCTTATTTGCAAGGGTCACAAACCCTTCAAATTATACACAATGGAAATTTATTTCATTTTACTTGCCATAAATCTTATAGTAGAGGCACATGTCAACATAGAAATGAATAATTTTCTAAGGCAGATCAATTTCTACCTGAATTCTCGATTGCTTTATGCCGCTTATTTGGAAGGGCCACAGATAAATCTTCATAATCGGGATCAGTTTCTTTGATTGTTCGCTTCATTCCAGACATGACGACATTCAGTTCTTCACTGTGAAGCAATAATAAATAATTAGTAACACTATATGATACCAGTACTTTTAAAAGTATGCGTACACTCAAATACAGTATATAATAAATGTTACATAATGCTGGTACTTATCAGTCTGTGTGCATACCCATGTATGTGTATCCTCTAAAGCCAAAAGGGTGGCTGGGCACCCGTAACTCAGTGATTAGCGCGTGGACCACATGCTCCAGGGCTGGTGGGTTAGAATCCTGCCCAGGTCTGCTAAACAAACAAACAAAATAATTGCCTGGCATTGTGGCAAGTGCCTTTAGTCCCAGCTACTTGGGAGGCTGAGGCAAGAGAATCTCTTGAGCCCAGGAGTTTAAGGATGCTGTGAGCTCTGACGCCACAGCACTCTACCAAGTGTGACAAAGTGAGACTCTGTCTCAATAATAAATAAATAAAGCTGAAAGGTTAAGTAGAGGTTTAAGTTCAAAGTTTCAAAAACAATTTTCATTATCAGGTGTCTATTAAAAAGCATGGATTTATCTTGCAAGATAAGATTCTTTAACAAAATAGCACACTAGGCAGCGCCTGTGGCTCAGTGAATAGGGTGCCAGCTCCATATACCTAGGTTGCCCGGTTCAAACCCAGCCCCAGCCAAACTATAACAAAAAATAGCTGGGCGTTGTGGTGGGCGCCTATAGTCCCAGTTACTCAGGAGGCTGAGGCAAGAGAATCACCTAAGTCCAAGAGCTGGAGGTTGCTGTGAGCTGTGATGGTGCCACTGCACTCTACCAAGGACAACAAAGTTTAAAAAAAAATAAAAAGCACACTGCTCAGACTTTCAAAAGGATCCTGGGAAAGGGAAAGGGGAGGAGAAGGGGTGGGGGAGGGAGGGGAGGAGAAGGAGAGGGGGAGGGGAAGTGAAAGGGAAGAGAAAGGGAAGGAAAAGGAAAGGAGGAAGGGAAAGGGTAAGGAAAAGGGAAAGGGAAGGGGAAAGGGGGAGGGGGAAGGAAAGGGGAGGGGGAGGGGGAGAGAAGAGGAAGGGTGAAGGTGGAGGGAAGGGAAAGGGGGAAGGGGGAGGTAACGGGATGAGAAAGGGAAGGGAAAGGGGGAAGGGGAAGGGAAGGTGAAGGGAAAGGGACTAGGAATGGGAATGGGAAGGAATGGGAAGGGAAGGGAAGGGAACCAGACTTTGATGGTAAGCCTATGCAGTACTTTGGAATTCACAAAGCATTAAACATATTACAAAATGTAAGCAATACAGCTAAGGGTTCAATAAGTAATTTATCATATAAATCCTGTCTCTGGTACCTATACAAGGCCTGCTATATAAGGTACTCAATAAAAGACATTGTTTTTTTTCTTTTTTTCTTTCTTTTTGTTTTAATTGTTGGGGATTCATTGAGGGTACAAGAAACCAGGTTACACTGATTGTATTTGTTAGGTAAAGTCCCTCTTACAATCGTATTTTGCCTCCAAAAGCTGTGGGACATAACCAGACCCCACCCACCTCGCTCCTTCCCTCTTTTGCTCTTCCTTTCCCCACCACCCCTTTCTTTCTCTTTCTGCTCTCCCCTTTCCCCACTCCCACCATTATATTAATTGAATAAGACATTATTCCTGATAATTGATTGTTAACTCATAATAAGCACCAACTGTTTTAACATATTAATCTAATTAACATATTTGCAATATAGTAAACACATCCTAGACATACAGGACTTCAAATCAAACAAACCATAAGTTCAGCGCCTATAGCTCAGCAGCTAGGGCGCTGGCCACATACACAGGGTTGGTGGGTTTGAACCTAGCCAGGGCCTGCCAAACCACAATGACAACTATAACAACAAAAAAAAAAGCCAGGCAGTGTGGCAGGCACCTGTAGTCCCAGCTACGTGGGAGGCCGAGGCAAGAGAATCACTTGAGCCCAAGAGTTTGAGGTTGCTCTGAGTTACGATGCCACAGCACTCTACCGAGGGTGACATAATGAAACTCTGTCTCAAAAAAAACCAAACAAACAAACAGACAAAAAAACAATACTATAAATCCTCCAGATCCACTCACTGTATGTGGTTAAAATTAGCCAGGCACAGTGGTTCATGCCTATAATCCTAGCACTCTGAGAAGCTGAGGTGGGTGGATCACTTGAGCTCAGAAGTTGGGAGACCAGCCTGAGCACCAGTGAGACCCTGTCTAAAAACAGCCAGGAGTTGTGGCAGGCGCCTGTAGTCCCAGCTACTCAGGAGGCTGAGGCAAGAGAATTGCTTGAGCCCAAGAGTCTGAGGTTGCTATGAGCTATGACACCACAACACTCTACTGAAGACAACAAAGTGAGACTCTGTCTCAAAAAAAATTAAAAAATTAAATTCGACTATTAGGACAGGCTCCAAGATGGCAGATTAGAGACATCTCTTCATCATCTACTCTCAGCCACTTTAACACCCAAGCACTGAGATAAGGAAAATTAAGAAGGAGGAAGTGAGAAGAGTAAGTAGGGAAAGGAAGTAAACAAGAAGAAAATATATATGAGGAGGAACCAACACAAAAATTCTGGTAACATGAAAAACCAGAACAGAGCAACTTCCCTAAGGGATCCCAAGTTAGTTACCACAGAGGATACAACCTATAAAGAAATTATAAGTCCTGGCTCGACGCCCATAGCACAGTGATTATGGTACCATGCACATACACTGAGGCTGGTGGGTTCAAACCCAGCCCAGGCCAGCTAAACAACGACAACTGCAACAAAATATAGCCGGCCGTTGTGGTGGGCGCTTGTAGTCCCAGCTACTACTTAAACTGGGAAGAGAATCACTTAAACCCAAGAGGTTGAGGTTGCTATGAGCTGTCTACCAAGGGTGACAAAGTGAAACTCTGTCTCAAAAAAAAAAATTATAGAAATGACAGGGAATTTAGAGTATGGATGGCCAAAAAACAATAAAGGGAATTAAAGAGAAAGTAGAAAACCACCAAAAGAAAATCCAAAAATTGACCCAAGAAATGAGTGAAAGACATGATGAAAGAAAGGATGTATCAGAGCTTAAAGAACTGAAGGAGTCATTCAGGGCCCTTAAAGATGCATTACAAAGTATCAATAACAGGTTAAGGCATGGACAAGAAACAAGGGCAAAGCTAGACAATAAGGCTCTTGAACTAACTCAGTCATTTAAGAATAAAGGCAGAGCAATCTCTTAGAGAATTATGGGACTTCACAAAGTGTACAAACATACGAATTATAGGTATCCCTGAAAGAGAAGAGTGACCCAAAGGTATGGAAGCCCTACTGGAGAACTACCATAACTGAAAATTTCCCAAGCACCACCAAATATTCAGACACACTACTTTTAGTACGTGAACCCTGTTGTCTCAATATAAACAGAGCACCTCTTAGACATCCTGCAATGAACGTGGCCAAGGTCAGAATGAAAGAGAAAATTCTGTAATTAACCAGAAGTAACCATCAATTGACAGAGGCAGATCCATCAGGGTGACAGCAGACTTCTCAGCTGAAAAGTTAGAAGCCAGAAGAGATTAGGGTCCAACTTTCAACTTACTCAAACAAAACAACGTCCAGGTGAGTATACCACCAAACTAAGTTTCATATTCAATGGAGAAACCAAATCTTTTACTAACAAGCAATCATTGAGAAAATTACAAGACTGGTCCCTGAAGGAAATATTCAGACCCATACTACACAGAAACCATCACAATGGACCACCAGCAAAGTAAAGACACCTGGAAATGAAAGGTCAAAGTCTATCGTCTACAATGGCCCAAATGATAAAACCAGGCACCAGATCTCCACAAAACAAAACAAACAAAACTTCATCATATTTATCAATTCTCTTAATAAATGTGAATGGCTTGAATTACACACTGAAGAGGCACAGACTGGCTCTGTATTAAAAAAAGCGTAAGCCAACCATAGTTGTCTTCAGCAAACACATCTAACCTCTAAAGACAAAACAAGACTCATGGTGAAGGGTTGGAAAATAGTATTTCAGGCCAAAGGAAATCAGAAGAAAGGCACGGTCACATTCTTATTTGCAGAACAAGTGGATTTAAAGCAACTAAAGTAAAGAAACACAAAGATGGGAACTTTATATTGGTCAAGGGAACAATACAAGAAGAAGACATTTCAATTCTAAATACATGTGCACCCAACTTAATTGCTCCCAGATTTAAACAATGAATCCTAACTGCTCTAAACAATATGATATTCTACAACACCATTAATAGCTGGGGACTTCAACATTCCACTGACAAAACTGGACAAAACCTCTATACAGAAATGAAACAAAGGAACAAGAGACTTAAACATGACCCTAAAACAACTGAGCTTAACAGACATATACAGAACATACCACCCCAAAACTACTGAGTAGACGTTCTTCTTGTCGGCTTATGGATCATACTCCAAAATTGATTATATCCTAGGACACAGATCAATCCTCAACAAAATTAAAAACAGAAATTAAACCTTTTTTTTTTTCTGCAGTTTTTGGCCAGGGCCATGTTTGAACCCACTGCCTCTGGTATATAGGGCCAGCGCCCTATTCCTAGAAATTAATCCTTATACCTTTTCAGACCACAAGGGAATAAAGGAAGAAGTCAACTCCAGGAAAAACCTTCATCCCCACACAAAGTCATGGAAACTAAACCACATCATGTGGTTGTAGCCAATGTAATCAGGCAAGAGAAGGATATTAAGGGTATCCAAAGTGGACAGAGGAGGTCCAACTCTCACTCTATGCTGATGATATGATCTGACACTTAGAAAACCCCAGAAGCTCAACCACAAGACTCCAAGAAGTGATTAAGAAATAAAGTAACATCTCTCAGGACAGAAAATCAATGTCCACCAATTGATAGCCTTCATATAACACCTATAATAAGCCAAGAAGCAAATCAAGGACACAATACTCTTCATAATAGCATTAAAAAAAAAAGTGAAATGCCTGGGAATATATCTAACAAAGGAGGTGAAGGATCTCTACAGAGAGAACAATGAAACCCTGAGAAAAGAAATCGCAGAAGACATTAACAAAAGGAAGAACGAACCATGCTCTTCGCTGAAAAGAATCAACAATGTTAAAATGTCTATACCTCCCAAAGCAATCTACAGATTTAATGAAGAAATAGTTCCTTGTTTTATATGGAACCAGGAAAAAAAAAACCATATGGACAACACAACTTTTAGTAATAAAAACAAATCTGGAGGCATCACTTTAGCAGACTTCAGATTATAATACAAGTCTACAGTAATCAAAACAGCATGGCACTGACACAAAAGAGACAGAGACATGAAACAGAATAGAACACCTAGAGCCAAAACCAGCCTCCTATCACCATGTGATCACTGATAAACTAAACTAAAGCATAAATTGGGAAAAATAATTTCTATTCAATAAATGGTGCTGGGAGAACTGGGTAACTACATGTTACCCAAAGACAGAATGAAACTGGACCTGCACCTTTCACCACATACAAAAATTGACACACAATGGGTAAAAGATTTAAATCTAAGACACAAAACAATAAAAATCAGAAGACATTGTGGGAAAACCCCTGATGATATCCTGGAAAGACTGTATGAAGACAACTCCATTAGCAATTGCAACAACAATAACAAAATAAATAAATGAGACTTAACTAAGCTAAAAAGCTTCTGCACAGCTAAGGACAGAACAAGAAAGCAAAGATACAACCTTAAGAATGGGAAAAGATATTTGCACATTGTGAATTTGACAAAGGGCTGATAATGACAATCTACAGAGAATTCAAATTAATCAACAAAAAAAGAGCAAAAATCCCATTTATCATACATGAACAGAACCTTCTCCAAAGAAGACAACTAGCCAATAAACATGAAAAAATGTTCATCATCCCTAATCATCATAGAAATGCAAATCAAAACAATCTTGAAACATTGCCTGGCTCAGCACCTGTGGCTCAAGCAGCTAAGGCGCCAGACACATACGCCTGAGCTGGCGGGGTTTGAATCCAGCCCTGGCCAGCCAAACAACAATGGCTGCAACCAAAAAATAGCCAGGCGCCTGTAGTCCCAGCTACTTGGGAGGCAGAGGCAGGAGAATCGCTTGAGCTCAGGAGTTGGAGTTTGCTGTGAGCTGTGATGCCACAGCACTCTACCCAGGGTGACAGCTTGAGGCTCTGTCTCAAAAAAAAAGAAAGAAAGAAAAGAAATATTGCCTAACCCCAGTGAGATAGCCCACATCACAAAGTCCCAAAGCTGCCGATGCCAGCATGGTTGTGGAGAATAGGGAACACTTTTACACCGTTGATGGAACTGCAAACTAATACAGCGTCTTTGGAAACAAGTATGGAAAATCCTCAAAGAGCTAAAAGTAAACCTTCCATTTGATCCCACAATCCCATTACTAGTTGTTAGATCAACTTTAAACCCATGAACGGATTAATAAGGGGTGATACACACACACACACACACACACACACACACACACACACACACCATGGAATAGTACTGGATCATATAAAAGGATGAAAACTTTGCATCTTTTCTATTAACCTGGATGGAGTTGAATAATGTTCTGTTTAGTAAAGTATCACAAGAATGAAAAAGCAAATATCCAATGTGCTCAATAGGAATGTGAAACCAGTAGGTGAACAACTATATGCCCACACAAGAGGAAAAACACAATTAAATTAAAGTTAAGGGGGAGGAGGGAAAAGGTACAATGTAAGGGTGTAGGGCTCAACTACAACTTGGAGGTTATCAAACAAATACAATGTAACTTAATCATCTGTACCCTCGTATCAATCTGAAATTTTAAAAATAGTTAAAATAATTAAAATTAAACAAAATTTAAGATTCAGTTCCATTTTTCCACATTTCATAACAAGCCATATTTCAAGTGCTCAACAGTCACAAATTACTAGTAGCTATTAGTATGGTGAACAGCACAGATATGCAATATTTATATTACTGTTCTATTGCTAATGTTCCTCTTCTTAACTGTGTTTCAAAACAGTTATAAGTATTTCACAAGTCAGTTTAGGAAATAGTGTTCAGACCAGCACTACCCAATAAAAATATTAATATAATGTGAGCCACATACAGAATTTAAAATTTTCTAGCAGCAACATTTTAAAAAGAAGTGAAATTCATCTTAGTAATATTTTATCCAACCAACATTTCTAAAGTATTATCATTCCCAAAATGTAATTAATATAAATAAATCAGTAATAAGACTTTATATTCTCACAGTTTTACTAAGTCTTTAAAATCTGGTGGGTGTTTTATACTTATATCTTAACTTGTATTGGCCACATTTCAAAGGCTCAATAACCACTTGTGGCTAGGGGCTCCCTTACTGGCCAGTGTGTCATCTACTGATTTACAGATAAGAAAACAGATCCACGGTTGTTAGATCAATTATCTCTCACACCACAGGTCTCAACCTTTTTGGCACTAGGGATCAGTTTCATGGAAGACAATTTTTCCATAGGCAGGGATGTTGGGGAACAATTTTGGGATGAGTCATGTGCATTACATCTCCACCTCATATTGTCAGGCACTAGATTCATAAGGAGTGTAAACCTAGATCCCTCCCAAAGTTAACTTACAGTAGGGCCCAGCTGGGCGCAGTGGCTCACGCCTGCAATCCCAGCACTCTGGGAAGCTGAGGTGGGTGGATTGCCTGAGCTCACAGGTTCGAGACCAGCCTGAGCAAGAGCAAGTCTCCATCTCTAAAAAACAAAAATAAAAACAAAAACAAACAAAAAATAGCCAGGCATTGTGGTGGGCACCTGTAGTCCCAGCTGCTAGGGAGGCTGAGGTAAGAGAACTGCTTGAGCCCAAGAGTTCGAAGTTGCTTTGAGCTGTGACACAACAACACTTTACCACGGGTGACAAAGTAAGTCCTGTCACAAAAAAAAAAAAAAAAAAGAAAAAAGAAAAAACATTTGGCAGTGCCTGTGGCTCAAAGGAGTAGGGCGCTGGCCCCATACGCCAGAGGTGGCAGGTTCAAACCCAGCCCTGGCCAAAAACTGCAAAAAAAAAAAAAAAAAAATGTATAGTAGGGCTCTTTCGCCTATGAGACTCTAATGCTGCCAATGATCCAACAGGCGGCAAAGCTCAGGTGGTGATGGGGACCAAGCAGGGAGAGCTGTAAATACAAGGCTTTGGCTGTAAATAAAATGAAGCTTTGGCTTTCTCACCCTGCTGCTCACCTCCTGTTATGTAGCCTGATTCCTGAAAAGCACAGACAGTCTGTAACCTGAAAGTTGGGGACCATAGCCTTACAGTTGTTTTACAAACACTACATCATACAAGATTATTGCCAATTCTTTTTTTTTTTTTTTTTTGAGACTGAGTCTCACTTATTAACCCTCAGTAGAGAGCCGTGGCATCACAGCTCACAGCAACCTCCAAACTCCCTGGGCTTAGGTGATTCTCCTGCCTCAGCCTCCCAAGTAGCTGAGACTACAGGCGCCCACCACAACGCCTGGCCATTTTTTTGCTGCAGTTTGGCTGGGGCTGGGTTTTGAACCCACCACCCTCGGTACATGGGGCTGGTGCCACACCCACTGAGCCACAGGTGCCGCCCGATATTGCCAATTCTTAAGGGGAAGGAGTAAGATCTAATAAATATGCTACTTGAAAGATTTGCCAAATACTACTTGAGGTTATCTTCTTAATAATTCTATGCTCCTCACAGCATCTGAATCTCAGAACTACTGAACTTTCTGCTCTCACTCAAGACTTTTCCCATCTGGTTTAAGGAGGGAGGGTAACTACACAATCATTTTCCACCTGCTTCTATACAAAGAGACATTCCTAAGATGCTGGTAAATATTTGACAGTCCTGGCTTGGCGCTCGTAGCACAGTGGTTACAGCATCAGTCACATAGACCGAGGGTGGCCGGTTTGAACCTGGCCTGGGCCAGCTAAACAACAGTGACAACCGCAACAAAAAATAGCCAGGCGTTGGGCAGCGCCTGTGGCTCAGTGGGTAGGGCTCTGGCCCCATATATTGAGGGAGGTGGGTTCGAGCCCAGTCCCGGCCAAAGTGCAACAAGAAAATGGCTGGGTGTTGTGGCGGGTGCTTGTGGTCCCAGCTACTTGGGAGGCTGAGGCAAGAGAGTAGCCTAGGCCCAGGAGGTGGAAGTTGCGGTGAGCTATGTGATGCCAAGTTACTCTAGCGAGGGCGATAAGAATAAAACTCTCTGTCTCGTCTCTACCAAAAAAAAAAAAAAAATAGCCGGGCACTGAGGTGGGCGCCTGTAGTCCCAGATACTTGGGAGGCTGAGCCAAGAGAATCACTTAAGTCCAAGAGTTTGGGGTTGCTATGAGCTGTGATGCCACGGCACTCTACCGAGGGCAACAAAATGAGACTCTGTCTCAAAAAAAAAAAAAAAAAATTGACAGTCCTTTAGTCTTTTCCTTTCTATATTCTTCACTTCAAAAAAATATTTTCTCTGCCTTGGCACCCGTAGCACAGTGGTTATGTAGTGCTGGCCACATGCTCAGAGGGTGGCCGGTTCAAACCTGGCCCGGGCCAGCTAAACAACGACAACCGGGCATTGTGGTGGGTGCCTGTAGTCCCAGCTCCTTGGGAGGCTGAGGCAAGTGGATCACTTGAGCCCAAGAGTTTGAAGTTGCTGTGAGCTATGACACCATAGCACTCAACCCAGGGCAAGAAAGTGAGACTGTCTCAAAAACAGAACAAAACAAAAATTTAAAAGATCAAATCAAAAGATAAAACTACAGATGATATGGCTCAGTGCCTGTGGCTCAAGCGGCTAAGGCGCCAGCCACACACACCCAAGCTAGCAGGTTCGAATCCAGCCCGGGCCCGCCAAAAAACAATGACGGCTGCAACCAAAAAATAGCTGGGCGTTGTGGCAGGCACCTGTGGTCCCAGCTACTTGGGAGGCGGTGGCAGGAGAATCGCTTGAGCCCAGGAGTTGGAGGTTGCTGTGAGCTGTGATGCCACAGCACTCTACCCATGGGGACAGCTTGAGGCTCTGTCTGAAAAAAATTTTAAAAAAAAGACTATTTAAAAACTAACAATGAAAACACAATTTTGGAAGCTTATGTAAATATGGTCAAAAGTCATCCTCAAAGGAAAATGGCAAACCAATTTCCTTTTCCGAAGACAGATACAGATATAAATCAAATTCAGCAGGGTATTAAAAGAACAACAACAACCAAAAAAGAATAACACAACTGGAAGGTTTTATTGCCAGTGAAAGAATAGACAAATAAATAAAACAGAATGAATGAAGGTCAAATCCTAAAACCTAAGTGGGGAGATCCAGATGAAGGTGGTTTGCACTACACAGGTCTAATGTTTAAACTTTAGGAACATTTTAATGCAACTGACTCAGTAATCCATATTATGTATGATCCATTTCATGAACTATAATTTGCAAACTAAAAATAACAGTAGTTTTTATCCAAACACCATCCAAGCTTCCCAAAGACTGTCCAATGTGCACTCTAAGAATATACATGCATTTGTGTATTACATTTGAAAAACATCATTAGGCAGACAGAAGTTCTATCAAAAGAATCAAAATGTGGCTGGGCATTGTAGCTCATGTCTGTAATCCCAGCACTTTGGGAGGCCAAAGTGAAGCACAGGAGTTTAACACAGGGGAACCCTATCTCTACAAAAAACAGGAAAAAAAAGCAAGTGTGGTAGTTCATGCCTGTAATGTCAACTACTTAGGAGACTGAGGCAGAAGGATGGCTTGAACCCAGGAATTCAAGGCTGCAGTGAGCAATAACTGGGCCACTGCACTCCAACTTGGGTGACAGAGCAAGACCTCGTCTCTTTTTTTTTTTTTTTTTTTTTTTTGAGACAGAGCCTCAAGCTGTCACCCTGGGCAGAGTGCCGTGGCAACACAGCTCACAGCAACCTCCAATTCCTGGGCTCAAGCAAGTCTCCTGCCTCTGCCTCCCAAGTAGCTGGGACTACAGGCGCCTGCCACAACGCCCAGCCATTTTTTGGTTGC
>CAUYRH010164318.1:0-42245 GCA_963574655.1 Perodicticus potto | reverse complement strand
GAAATGCCTAATGTATACCATGGAATATTATGCAGCCTTAAAGAAAGATGACTTTACCTCTTTCATGTTTACATGGATGGAGCTGCAACACATTCTTCTTAGCAAAGTATCTCAAGAATGGAAGAAAAAGTATCCAATGTATTCAGCCCTACTATGAAGCTAAGTTATAGCTTTCATATGAAGGCTATAACCCAATTATAGCACAAGAATATGGGGAAAGGGGCAAGGGAGGGAAGGGAAGGGGGGAGGTTGGGTGGAGAGAGGGTAAATGGTGGGATCACACTTATGGTGCATCTTAGAAGGGTACAGGTGAAACCTACTAAATGCAGATTACTAATGTTTTCATACAATAAACAAGAAAATCCCATGAAGATTATGTCAAACACTTGGATGAAAATATTTCAGATTGTATATGCAGTCAGCATGTTGTACCCCATGAATGCACTAATGTACACAGCTATGATTTAAAAACAAATAAATAAAAAATATTCATATAAATTGTAAAACTCATAAAAAATTTTAAAATGTTATGTAATTAGTTATGATAACAATCTCTAGCTAAAATGACAAAATTTTCTGTTGTCAATATATAAAACTTGTGTTTAAAACCTCTTAAAGAAAAAATTCCTGACGAGTTCTATAGTGCCATTAAGCAAATTATAATACGAAAATCCCTACCTAGTGGAGAACTGTAGTATCATTAACATAACATGGGTTGTATGACAACAGCAGGATAGTGGTACTGTGCATGTATGATTTGTTTCACTGTAAACAAGCAATGATACAATGTAAAAGCTCTGTATCACACATTAAGAAGGGATCTAAGGCAACACCACAGGTGGGAAGATGGGTATCTTCCCTTCCAAGACAACACTCAACACATGCCCCCAAAACAATGCTACTCAAACCACAGAAACTGGACTTGGAAACTCTGTCATCCACCATATTCACCAGACATTACACAAACTGACTATCATTTCTTCCAGATGTTGGAGTTGGACCACATCTTGAGAGGAAAAATATTCAATTTTCAACAAGCTGTGGGAAACACCTTTCACAATTCAATTGCCACTCACTCTCTACCCTTCTTCACTGCTGGCATAAACAAGCCTCTGTTAAGATGGGAAGACTATGCCATTAATTTAAGTGCATAATTTGATTAATTGTACTGCTTGTTTGAACTATAATAAACTATATTTGGATTTGAGATCGGACATTTCATATGTAATGACCTATAGGCAGATCTTCATTTTTTTTTTTTGTAGAGACAGCCTCTCTCTTTATCACCCTTGGTAGAGTGCCGTGGCGTCACACAACTCACAGCAACTTCCAACTCCTGGGCTTAGGCGATTCTCTCGCCTCAGCCTCCCAAGTAGCTGGGACTACAGGCATCCACCACAACGCCCAGCTATTTTTTTGTTTTGCAGTTCGGCCAAGGCTGGGTTTGAACCTGCCACCCTCAGTATATGGGGCCGGTGCCCTACTCGATGAGCCACAGGCGCCACCCTGACAGATCTTCTGAGACAACATAGAGTGAATCAAATTTCTCTTCTATGGTTTAATTAAAGCTGTTTCTTAGCAGTAAAATCATCTTTTCTGTGCGATCGTGATCCATAGATCCTATCCTTTAACCATTACTGATATGATGGAACTTCAAGTCATGTGTTTATCCATTTGACCACTGGTTTTCTCAAATGTGCTAACTCATCAAATACATTGTTTTCTACAGGGCATCTACCAGCACAGCTGGAGATGTTATCATCACTGGAGGAAGCTAACAATAGTGATTCAAAAATTAACTTTTAGAAAAATTACTTTTCTTTGTCCAAATACAATGACTTATGCAAAGAAAGAAAATTGAAAATGGGAAATAAAACCTGTTTTTATGTTTTACTTTCAACACAGGACAATCATTAATTGGTTTATCCACAAACATAGCAACTATTTGCTCTGAGTGGAATTACTGCAAACCAATTCAGCAAATAAAATGTAAACCAGCCTGAATGAATGACTGCTCATGACTCTTAATTTGGAGTCTAATACTACAAAATGTATGCTGATGGAGAAAAAGAGTGCTTTTTTGCTTGTTCTTGTTAATGTGGCACCAATAAAGTTATGACTTTTTGTTTAATGTCATAACTTTATTGTCATGAATTTTTGTTTAACTCCTTTACAGCAAGCAAACTGTAAGGTTGCTAAAAACTTTCAACATGGGTCACAGTATACATAGTTGGGTCAAATAGAAAGATGATAGGAGAATGTGGAAAAATGGGCAAGGCAGTGAAAGCTGAGAAGATAGAGTGAACATATGATTGATACAAATTTTCTTCTTAACTCTGATGGTGGCTGTTGGTGAAAGCCAAGGATGGGACTGAACAGAGCTCAGTGATGTATTTTTCTTACATGACTTCTCCCCTCTCATTTCCATATGATCTCATATTTTTATTGAAGAGAGAAGTAACTAACCTGTAGCTTCAGGTACAGAAAGAAATGCAAACTTAGGCCTAGAAGATAAAGTGTAATTTTAAAAAATCCACTAATTTACTAGTTTGGGGCCACAGGAACATTTTGTGATGAAAAGATATAAATATTACTATTGCTTCCTTCATACATTGGGGTAATAACATAGAATTTATATTTGTGAATAATTTTCTAGTTTATTCATTCCTCATATCCCTCATTAAATCTTTAGAGAAACTATATATACAATGTGAGACTCATCAAAATTAAGAGACCTGTTCATAGACACCCAGAAAATGACAGAAGCCAATGTTCAAACTCAAGTATTCCATAGTCAGTAGAATACAGCACATTGGTAATTACTAAAGGAAGACTTCATATATTGTCTTTTAATCACAAGAAGAAAAACTTCCTGTACAATGAAAGGGAAAAACAAAATAAAAAAAGAATCAATCAATTACAGTGCCACCAATGTTGATTAAGTAGATATTATATGACTTTTAACATGATGCTACATGAAGTACACACTATCACTATGAATTATTATTGTCAAAAAATTTTAACTGAATTTATTAAGGCTCCAGTATAATATACAATATGGGATATAGACTGTGGACAGGAAAAACAGACATAGATCAACAAGTTAGATAATAGCACAGCAAAGCAGCAAGACAAATCCAGAAATATTCCACATGAAGTAATTGCCTTGCGTTCTTTCAAAAGTTAATAATATAAAGAGATCATAATTACAAGAAATTTAAGGGACATAAAATGAGGTGCAAGTATGGATCCTACATTTAATATTTCACTGAACAAACTGGCTATATGTGATATTCTTGAGTCAAATGGAGAATGTCGAATATAATCTCAGTTTTTGCTGAGATAAAATGTACTGCAAGAGAAAGTAGAAGCCTAAAAAACAGGTTGAGGAAGAGCATGTACAATGATTTTGTAATGTTATAAAACTATAAAAGTGTGTGTATATATAAAGACCTGAGATGGAGGCTCGGCGCCTGTGGCTCAACGGGCTAAGGCGCCAGCCACGTACACCTGAGCTGGCGGGTTCGAATCCAGCCCGGGACCGCCAAACAACAATGACGGCTGCAACCAAAAAAAAAATGGCCGGGTGTTGTGGCGGGTGCCTGTAGTCCCAGCTACTTGGGAGGCGGAGGCAGGAGACTCGCTTGAGCCCAGGAATTGGAGGTTGCTGTGAGCTGTGATGTCACAGCACTCTACCCAGGGTGACAGCTTGAGGCTCTGTCTCAGAAAAAAAAAAGACCTGAGATGGTAAAGTATTGATTTATTAATAATTGCTTTTCTAATTTTCTACAGTGTACATGTGCTGTTTTTGTAACAATAATTTCTTTTTCTTTTTTTTTTTTTTGAGACAGAGTCTCACTTTGTCGCCCTTTGTAGAGTGTTGTGGCGTCTTAGTTCACAGCAACCTCAAACTTTTGGGTTCAAGTGATCCTCTTGCTTCACCCTCCCAAGTACCTGGGACTACAGACACCTGCCACAATGCCCAGGATTTTTTAGAGACAGGGTCTCAGTTTAGGCTGGTCTCAAACCTGTGACCTCAGGCAATCCACCGGCCTCCCAAGTGCTGGGATTACAGGTGTGAGCCACTGCGCCTGGCTGTAACAATTTTCTTTCTTTCTTTCTTTCTTTTTTTTTTTTTTTTGAGACAGAATCTCACTATGTCATCCTTGGTAGAGTGTGGTGGCATCACAGCTCATAGCAACCTCCAACTCTTGGGCTTACGTGATTCTCTTGCCTCAGCCTCCCAAGTAGCTGGGACTACATGCACCTGCCACAACCCCTGGCTATTTTTTTGTTGTAGTTGTCATTGTTTAGCAGGCCTGGGCTGGGTTCAAACCGCTGGCCCCTTGCAAGTGGCCAGTGCACTAGCTGCTGAGCTATGGGCACCAAGCCATAATAATTTCTCAAAAGTAAAAACTAGGCAATAAAGTTTCTCAATCTAACTGATTAGTTATTTAAACTAATTACTTTTTAGTGGAGTGTATTTCCTGGTAAAAATTAAGACATAAAAGACAAGTATTTTCTGCCCTCTAGCAATATTTCATATGCTAGATAATCTTCTTGGAAATAATAATTGCCTTGATTATTATTAAAAGGCTACTCTAGAGGGTCCAAAGGCATCTAGTATCCTTTTCTTCCATCCTGATTATATGCATTTTAATATGAATCATAAAGTAGGTAAAAATGTTTTTCCTCTATTCTTCCAGCATTTTATAGTTTTGGTTCCATCATTTTCCTCTCTGCTATATTTAGTTTATTAAAGGCAGAGCTAAATTGATTAAATTATGAAGAGTTTCTATGCAGATGGTTATTTATAATCATAAATAGGTTCTTATACTCCCATTTACTTCATTTTACATATCAGCATTTTTAAGAATATGTACATCTTCTTCTTCCCACTGTTTCTTGAAAGCCTGACTCATAATCTATCAATCCTTCTGAATCTCTGTCCATATGAGTTCTTGTATTGATTGATTTAATCATGGGGAAAAAAAAAGATCAGACAATTTTGGTGCATGAGCCAGAGAACATAAAAGTAAATAAACCAAGGTTCTTTGTCCTCAAGGAGGTCTCAATTCAAAATAGAGAAGAAAGGATGTATAGATTTGTAAACAAAATTGTTTGCAAAGCAATGTAAGTTCATTCATTCAGCAAATATAAACAGGTGTTCGTTTACGTGACAGACTACATGCAAGAAAATGTTATTCAGAAAGAAGACGCATAATAGTGTCTTCCCTTGAGTTTTTAATGATTTAAGAGAGACTAATTTTTAATTTAATTTTTTTATTAAATCATAGCTGTGTACATTAGTGCAATCATGGGGTACAATGTGATACACTTGGGGCTTCATATACAATCTGATATATTTTCATCCAACTGTTCGACATAACCTTCATGGGATTTTCTTGGTTATTGTATGAAAACATATGTATTCTGCATTTAGTAAATTTCACCTGTACCCTTCTAAGATGCACCATAAGTGTGATCTCACCATTTACCCTCTCTCCACCCATCCTCCCACCTCCCCTCCCCTCCCTTGCCTGTTTCCCCATATTCTTGTGCTATAATTGGGTTATAGCCTTCATGTGAAAGCTATAAATTAGCTTCATAGTAGAGATGAGTACATTGGATACTTTTTCTTCCATTCTTGAGGTACTTTGCTAAGAGTATGTTCCAGCTAAGAGAGACTAAATAAATAGACCAATCACAGTAATAAGTACTAAAAGAGCATCGATGCAGTGGGTCTGAACTGGGGTATTATGCGCCCCAGTCCAGGAGACATTTGGCAGTGTCTGGAGACATTTTTGATTTTCATAGCTGGTGTGTGTGTGTGCACATGTGCATCTACTTCTGACTTCTAAGGAGCAGATGGTCAGGGATGCTCCTAAATATCCCACAATGTACAAAGGAGCCTGGTACAACAAAGAATTATTAGCTCTAGAATGTCAACAGTACTGCTGTTGAGAAACCTTACACCAATCACTGGGCATTTTGAGTTTGCATAAGACAGGTGTCTAACCAAGTAAAGATGAATAGGGGAAAGGGATCATTATAGTCTCATGGAACCTAGAACTGAAGTTTGAAGGGCCAGTGGAGTAAGCCTGGTAAAGGATGCTGACTGTGCTACCAGAGGTATGTGGAGAAAAGTCTTACTTTAAGGGTTGTTGAGGTCAAGGAAGGCTTCACAGGGATGTTTGAGCTATATCAAAAAAGATAATGAGGAGTTTGTTATGTGGACATAGGTGTATGAGCAATGGTATTGGAAAAGATCTTGAATTTCATCTTTAAACTGAGGTCAGAAACTCTGCCTGGGGCCATTTTGAGAAGTGTGTATTTATAAAGAAAGACAATGTATGCCAGTAATAACCGGTGCATACTGTAGGGGGGCATCAGAGTTTTAAAAATCTTACATTTAAGAAAATAATAGAACTTAATTTTGCAATGTTGAATATGTAAAGATATTGATTTCAGGTTTGTTTAATTTCCAAGTAGTTGCAAAATTCCAATTTTCTTTCTCTTACTAATCTCTAGATCAATTCTGTGATGGTCTGAAAACATGTTTTTTGTGATTTGTATTCTTTCAAATTTTGTAAAGTTTATTACATGGCTCAGAAAATGATCTGTATTGTAAATGTTCTAATATCTGTTTATCTGTTGATCTGGTTTTCAAGTTTGCCGATTCTTTGCTCGACTCTCCTAAGTTTACTGATGAACCAGTTGAAGGTATTCTTTGTCATTCTTATGTCATTTGTTTCTAATATTTCCACTTGATTCCCATTGGTTGTTTCTCTGTTTCTACTGATTACCTGCCTGATCTTTATGCTGTTCATCTTTTCCATTAGAACTTTAAAACATATTAATTACATTTATACTAAACTCCTTGTCTTTAATTTCAACATCTATGTCATATTTGAGCCCGGTCCTGATGAGTGCTTTGTCTCTTGGAAGTATGTATTTTCTTTTTTAATTACCCATAATATTTGGTTGAATACTGGTCATTTTATATAGGAAAGGATGTTTTTGTTTTTTTAATGTTTTATACAGTTTAATAAATAGTTCTCTTCCTTCCCCCCGGCGGAAGGGACTGTATTCATTCGTTTCCTGGCCAAGGAACCCATACACCTATAGATACCCTGAGGCTAGACGCCTAGAGGAGGAGACGGGGAAAGACCGGGAGAGGAACGGAGAGAGCTTCTCTCTCCCTACTTGAAATCTCTCCCACTACCAGGAGCTTTGGTGTTTTCTGTATTCTTTTCTGTAAATCAGTTCTGTCTTATCACGGACGGGTGGGGGGGGGGGAAATAATGTAATGAAGAATAATAAAATACATGTATTTAAAAAAAAAAAAAAGAAAAAAGAAAGTGCTGGAAGTGACGCTATGTCAGTTCCAAACCTGGCTAGTCACAGACCTGACAACTCCCATCTTTGTTCCCTTGAGATCCAGATACCGTGTAAAGGAGCTCAGACCAGACTAATGAATAAGGAAAGATCACACGGAGCAAGAGGGGCTACGTGAAGAGCCCTGAGGTATAGGCATGAGGATAAAGCTTTCTCAGACCTTCTAGCCCAGTCCGGCCACTGGCTGAGTGCCGCTGAGTGAGCAAACCCAGCCAACAGCCCCCTGGAGCAGAAAGCAGCCCAGCAGAGCTGGCATAGGTTCTTAACCCATAGAATTGGGAAAAATAATATATTATTGTTGCTTTAAGTCACTATGTTTTGGGGGGTTTGTTATATAGCAATATAATAACTGAAATAACCCAGCTGGAATTATCTTCTTTTCTTGCAAGCAAAGTGTCTTACCTAATATAGAAAGTCTGTGGCAATCAGGCATGCAAAATAAACTCTGAAATCCCACTTAGCACTTATATAAGGAATGTGGGGGCAAAATGAAGTTGGTTAATGAGTTTCTTTTCTGGCCATCATCTCTCTCTCCTGGGATGCTGAGTTGGGTTGGGAGCTGAGTGTGGTGAGTGAAGGCTTAGACCCCTCCTGGGCAGAAGCAAAGGGGCTACAGGGAGGGAAATAGCTCTGGTCTGCTGCATGGCCTGGGCTCCATGGAACTGCTAATCTAGCAAAACTGCCCCAGGGAAACAGTGACCGAGGGGCGGCCTAAGGGCATTTCTCTTCCAGAACTCTCCAAACCGTGACAGCATGGAGACCAGTTCTGGTAGCTTTGAGACTTACAGACAGGTTATTAAGAGCTGGAAAGAATCAATGTGGCAGCACAGAAGGAGTTTCAACTTCCAGTCTGCAAAATGTACCCTCCAAACCTGAATGATTAAAATTTCCAGGCTCTGCAGAGACTAGGAATCTGGGGACAGGCCTTCAGGAAAGACATCTCGTAGAGTTAAGAGATATTTTTGCCGAGAGTCAGTCTGACAGCAATGGGCGCCTTGCCTCTACACCATCTTGGGCTGAAGGCCTGAGCTCTCTAAGCCTCACTTTCCCCACCTGTAAAACGGAGGATAAATCATAGCACCTATCTGATAGGGGATGAGAGGAGCAGTTAATGAGCTCGTTTGTATAAGTTTTTAGACACAGGGCTTAGCACATAGTGAGTTCTCAGTAAATGGAACCCATCATCATGATCATTTTTCACACGTGTCAATAACGATTTTATAACTCTCCCATTGGCTTTTACTCAGATAATAGAAAAGATTATTCAGCATCATGGAGCTGGTGTCTGGACTCAGAAGGGGACACAGATACACCTGTGATTTTGACACTGTTGGGAATGGGGTTAACTAGGACCCTTTGTGTTCTCTGTCTTGGAAGGAGAGGAAGAAGAGGAGGGAGAGTCTTGCTCCATGTCTGATATTTCACTTGGCTTTCATCTGACTCAACTCTGATCCCCTTCCAGAGAAGCGTGGGTGGAACAGGAATCAGGGCAGGTTTCAGCTTATAAGACACAAATAGCACTGAGTTTGCCTCTGGCGATGCTATCAGCAAGGGCTGGCTGTAGGAAGGGTGCTGTGAAACAACCACAGCCAGAATCTTCCGGGACCGTCCTCCCTACTCTGGGAAGCCAGGCAGAAAACACACCATCTCAGCAAAGGGACATTCTGTCACCAAAGACTTGGCCCAAGCTCCCCTGGAAGAATCTCCAATCTCCTTCAGGAGAATTCCAAGGCTTGACAAATGGAAGTCTCAGGGCATAATTCTAGAACAGAGGCTTCAGTTAGTGCCAAAAATGATCTTTCTCATTAAAAAAAAAAACAAACAAAAAACTTACCATTACATAAATGCCACCATTTATTGAGCTTATGCTCTGTAATGAGGAAACTGAGGCACAGGGAAGTAAAAGTGGCTTACCTAAGATCACACAGGCAGTAAGTGATAGAATTGGAATTTGAACTCAAATATCTCCGACTTTGATACCCCAGCTCATAACCACTATGCTCTGCTGCCATGTTATTGGGTTGATAGGCAGACTACAATAGGACATCAAGGACAAGGCAAGGACTCCATTTGTCCTGTTTAATAACATTCAAGCTGGATCTTCTCAGTGCACAGGGATTCCCCATAACTTCTGCCCCAAGAGGCAGCCCAGCAGTCATGTTGATACAACATGGCACTCCTGGCTGCAGCTGATTGGACAAGGGATAGCACCTGATGTAAACCAGCCAATCAGCGTACTTTCCCTGGGAATTTGGACCCAAAACAAGATTTTTAAACTCCTCAGTTTCTTGGCCACAGACAATGCACAAAAAAAAGTGGGGGACAGCATCATCTGCCATGTTCACTCATTCACTCAAGAAATATTTTGCTGTACACCTATTATATGCCAGGCTCTGAGAATACAGCAGGGAATAAAACAGGCAAAAACTCTATAATGTAATCGGGAAAGATGACATATAATGATTAAACTAAATGTGTAAAATATGATAGCTGGTCGTAAGTGCTATGTAGGAAAAAGTTGAGAGGAGTCCTTACTTCCACTGTTTATCCTTAACATCCACATTGTTGTGTGAAAACACGTACACAGAGACGTACACATGACCCACCAGCCTAGAGAACGTCCCCCTCCTGAAATATCTTTTTAAAAGCAAAACAAAACCCAACCCTACAAGCAAGCTCCTCAAATCCATGCCTTTGGCAATTGCCAAAGGAAGCTACTGAAGGCAAATGTCTGTCACTTGTCAACAGCATCTCTGATCTCCCCAGACTGCCCTGAGTGAAATTATCTGCAGAGGCTCAAATCCAAGGTACCCACTGCCTGCATCTTCAGAACATCATTTTTCCATGTGTGAAGTTGTTAATTCCCAGCTGAGTGTGTAGGTAGGGAGATCAGTGGGCACCTCAGTGGCCAAATCAGTTGTAAGCAGTTGGCGATAGCTGCCCTGGCAGAGGGGACTGGGCCAGGGGCTAGGGTGGAAGTGGCACCCAGCATCTCCTGCCTCCATTTCCCATTTGAGATTCAGGTCTGGGAAGACCACTCTGCTGGCCTCTCTGCATCCTGTCGGCCAAGGTTCTCACCAAAGTCAAGGTTCCCATCGAAGCCACGAGTCCCCCAGCATACACACTTACTCCCTTCATCAGTTACTCCTCACACCCTAATGACTGCCCACATTTCCCTGCTCCCCTCTTCTCCAGCCCATTCACTCAAGCTACTCCCTTGCTCTCCAGCACTGGGCACCATCCTTGCTCACTGTTTCTCTCTCTCTCCCCTCCACACACTCAACATCACATCATACATCTTTCTTATAGGCCTGGCTTCTCTCCCATATGCATTTTCTTTATCCCACCCTCCAGGCCCCACTTCCCTCTCCTTCCTAAAGTTTATAAACATGTAGTATCACCAAAGCCTGGGCCAGGAACTGTGCATGTGTCATCTAGGTCCCTACCTGATTCCTGTGGGATCGTGACTGTCATTTCCTCCATTCTGCCAGTGAGAAAACTGGAGCTCAGAGAGGTCAGGTGATGTGCCAAGATCCACAGCAGGCCCATGGGGGCTGGCATAGGACCCCAGGTTCTCTGAGTCCTGACCCACCATGGTAAGTCTGCCCAACCCCCTCCTCCCGCCCCCCGCCTTGCATGCTGTCTGTCTCTTATGGGATCTGTGTCTCACATTCGCTTACGTGATTCATTTCAAACATGCCCTCACTTTTACCTACTGTCTCTTTTTCACTCACTCTCTGTCCTCCTTGCCTCCCCCAGCTGTACTTTCTAGCACCTACAAGACCAAGGTCTCTAGAACATGTCTCTATGCGCTGTGATTGGCTAAGACACACGCCTTGCAGCTGCAATGACAGTCTCCCTTTTCCCTCTCACAAGGCCACTCCCCTTCCCCTTCTTGAATGGATCCCCAACCAAGAAGTCCCCAGCCCACTCCTGCCTCTATTCCCTCTTCTCCCCTCCCAGCTCTCCCTCCTCATGCATCAAGGATCCTGGGTGTGCCTCGGTGGCGTGTGGCAAGTGACAAAGCCCAGAGGCAACCCAGTGGAAGGCAGCACGCCCTCCTGCCCCAGCGGCTCACAGGTGGAGAAGTGTTGGGCCTCACCCAATTCGCTCCTGCTCCATTTCTTCCATTTTCTCAGCGCGAGCGATCACCTTGTTGATGATTTCCTTCTCCTCATCGGTCAGCTCTTCTTGCTTCCTCTGCCTGTCAGGCTGACCACTGGGATGGACAGACCAGCCTGCCTGGAGCCTAAAAGGCAATTTGGGAAGGTATGAGGGTCGACAGAAGGCAGTCTGGGTAGGCAGTACGGAAATTGCTTAGGCCTATTGACCTGGAGACTCGGTCCCAATTCCTACCAGGAAACTGACTGCCTCGGAGGCTCTGAACAAAATAATTACAATGCTCAGAGCCTCAGTCTGCTCATCTGTACAATGGGACACATGTTTCCCTCTTAGAGTTCTGATGAGTTTATTTTTCTTAAGTGCTTAGCACACAGTAGACACTCTGTAAGTGACATGTGTAGGAAGCTCAAGGAAACCTGGAAGGAAATAGTGTCCTCAGGAAAAGATTCCAAAACAATAGACCCCTACCGCGTGGAAACAATTCTAGTAGGCACTCTAGATCTGTAGGAACTCTGAAATTCTGGGGTCCAGTTTGGCCCCAGCACATGCCTGGCACACAGATGTTTTGTTTGGGCCACAGATTTAAAAAACAATCTTTTAAAACTACTTGCCAGCTAGGTTTATGCAGATCTCTTGAATTACTCCCCATGTCTAGATTTCCGGCCTTGAATATTCCCACGTGGAGTTCTAACTTATGATCTTTTTTCTTTTTTTTTCTTTCTTTTTTTTAAGCGAACACTGACTTAGTGCCCACTGGGTGCCCAGCTTACCTTTTTATTCTTCTCACATGCCCACTACATGTTCACATCACCTCCTTTAACCCTCACATCATCCCTACAAGGCAGTGACAGTTCTTATTCCTATTCCCTGGTGAGGAGGCTGAGGTGTGGAGAAATTAGACCACTTGCCCAAGGACACATGACTGGGTTAGAGTTAGGGTTAGCATGCTTAGCCTCTTTGATACAAAGAGAAGGGGCCCTGTGGTCCTGACGATGGTCCAGAGGATGCTAGGAGCAGAGTTAACACTGTGGTCTACAACACCTTGATACCCTCTTCACTGATACCATAGACCACATCCCAGGGCTCAGAGATGCATCACCTGAGCCGGACACAGGGTTGAATACCATGGGAAATTCTTGTTCCTATCAGGGAACCCTTGCCAGGAACGTCTCTCTCTACAGATCAGGGGAAAAAATCAGGAACTCCAAATCCTCAGGAGATATCACCCCATTAGCTGCCAGCCTTGGTGCCTTCCACTGCTCTAATCATATTAGCAGGCATGAAGTTGGAAATTGAAGCCATCTTCCTCCCTCTTCCCCCCGCCCCTCTGCTATCCTCCTACCTTAGCTAGTCGGTTCTGAAGAGCCAAGTAGGAAGAGTTTGGAAGGAAAGAGGGAAGATGCCTTGGGGCAAGTCTTGTTGGGTGAAAGGGAAGGAGGCTGGGTGGATGCTGCTGGAAATGCACCTTGCCATCCCAGGTGTGGCCTCGGAGCAGGTGCCCCTGGGATGGACACAGGCTAACACCACCCAAACCTCCTGCTCAACCGCACCCCCCCCACGAGTGTCTCATTGACTTAAAATAAAACTCAGAATTAGGTAGAAGTGATGGTTGTACACAATTATGAATACACTGAATTGTATGCTTTAAAACGGTTACTTTCATGACATGTACATTTTATCTTAATAAAAATAGAACCCAAAGTTCTTGCTTATGCTGCAAAATCCTACCTGGTCTGTTCTTTACTTGCTCCTTTGTCCTCATTGGACCTTGTTCCTCTCGGTCACTATGCTCTGGACACACTGGTCTCTATGCTCCATCTTTAACACCCAAACCTTGTTTCTGTCTCAGGACCTTTGCACTTGCTATTGCCCCTGCCAGGGACACCTCTCTCTATAGATCTTCCCATGGCTGACTCCTTCTCGTTATCCTGGTCACAGAGAGGTCCACTCCCTTGATCTCTCATTACCATGGTCCACTCTCTCCAGTACACCCGTTTCTAGCTGAATTCATCTTTAAACAATTTTCTTGTTATCTGTTTCCTGCCCCTTCCCCCACAAGGACGGCCTACTTCCCATTGCTTTTAAAGAGTGTAGTAGACGCCTGCATATTGCAGTCTAGCTACTCTTCCCAAAGAGCCCTAGTCATAACCTAATCCAGCAACCTCCTAGGTTCTAGTTTTTCATAGAAATGGATGTTTCAGCTGCCCCACTTGTCCTTCCTCTAACTTCATTTCTTTTCCTGGATTTCTCTGCTCATCCCCCTCCAATATATTTCCTGCCTTTACACAGAATCTCAGTGACCAAAGCTGAACAAAGGTAAAATTCTGGGCCTGGTACCCAGTGGACACCCTCCAAGGACATGTTCCTGCAGCTACAATCTGATCGCAGCCCACCCCATACCATTTATGGGGTCGGCATGCACAGGAGAGGCAGCTCCAGAGACATGAACAGGCTGGCGTTCCTAAGAGGCCCCACCTAGGGTAATTGCCTCCATCTGTAGACTGCAGAGGAGCATTCCTGCTGGAGGCTGCCAGCGCCTCTCCAAACTCTCCCCGCCCCCTCCCCCTTCTGCTTCAGAACACGCAGTTGACAAACAGCTCATCCAGTGTTTGAAAATGTCTCCGATTGGTCTCAGTGGGAACCCACAGCCTCCTGTGGATTTTCATGTTTTAATTCCACAAGCAAACAGATGGAAACGAGATCAGTTTTTCAAACCAAAGCCTTTGCTCTCAGGGGACAGAATGGGCCTGTCTAGGCCTCCCTGGGCTGGGGAGCCACGTGAGCATGGCAGCCTCAAGGATCCTTGTGCTGAGATCCTTGCCAAAGGCCTCTTGGCACAGAATACCAGCTCTGTGTCCTTAAGATCACAGTCCAGTGCTGGGATCTTGTTAAAGACCAAAGCTGGAGGCCAAAGTATGGATTCCCTTGGACAGGTTACTCAGAGGATTGTATTTGACACAGAAAATACCCAGAGGGTCTGGTGTGTGCCAACTTGAGCCCTCCTTGACTTGGCAGAGTTAATGATAAGAACCCTGGGGTCACTACTTATTGGCAGTGCGTGCTGAATGCTCTGAATGACAGTTTCCTGGTCATTCCTGGTGGGAATGATAATAGGGTATGCATCCCAGGGTCCTTGGCCTGGAGTGAGAGTGAAAATGCACACAAAGTGCTCAGCACGTGAAAGCACCCGGGAAACAGTAGCCCTGGCTATTGTGACCACCCTCTTCATCTACCAAGATGCCCTCACTTTTTAGTGAGGGATGAAGGACTCAAATCAATGAGCTGCATCAGGAACTTTGGCAGCACCCTGAGAAGGCAGACTGAGCTCCAGAATGTCGTGGGGCTGCCTCACCAGGTGAGCGTAGGAGTTTTCTACACCAACACTTACTATTAATACCAGCTGCTGGCAGGGCAGCCCTTCAGCCTGAGCAGCCCTGAGGGTGCCTTTAATTACAGCCCTGGCTGCTGTGAAGATGCAGTACCCTAAGAGAGGGTCACAGGGCATAGGCTTTGGGGTCACACAGTCTGGGGTCCTTTCCTGGCTCTGCTCCTGCCTGACTGTGTAACCTGAGGTGTAAGTTACCGGTATCTCTGGGCCCTCGTTTGCTCATCTGTCGGAGGAGACATGTCCTGGTGACCCCGTTGAGCTCATACGAAGATTAACCAGATCATGTACATAAAGTGCCCAGGGTGCACCCTAGAACTTGGTGACGCTCAGAAAAGGTTAACTTGTGTTGCCTTCATCTTCTTCCTCCTTCCTTCGCCTCGTCTTCTTTTTCTTCCCCCTCTTCTTCTTCCTTTCCTACTTCTTTTTACTCTTATCATTATTAAATATTCGAGCATGAAACTGGGTCTCAAATCCTTGCCATAGTGACAATACAGTGAAAAATTACCCAACAGCACTGCATGTGTAGTGAGCCCCGAATTTGAGTGAGTGAATGAATGAACAGAATGTCCTGATAGGAAGGAACAGAGAAGAGAATGAATCACGGACCCTGGGCTGGGAGGAGACCAGTAGAATAAAACAAAATGTGCAGCCTGGGTCACTGACTGGCAACTGGTATTTTCAAGTCAGGAATCTCTTTGGACATCTGTAGACACTCCTAATGCCATGGCAATAGGATTTTCTTTCTTAGTTTGGGAACACTAAACCCAGACCAGAACCCTTTGAGTCATTAGGATGCAAAGAAAAAAAAAAATGAGTCTTGGATTCAGACCAATTTGTACTCAAACCCTGGCACTGGGTGACTTCAAGTAAAGTCCTTCGTCTCTCTGGATTCTGATTTCTTCATATGTCAAGTAGAGTTAATAATAATTCTTTTATCTCATAGGTTTATATGCACTGCCTCCTTGAATTTTCATACTAGCCTATGTAATGAGCGTTATTCTCTCTAGTAGATCAAGGCTCAGAGAGGTCAATCACCTGCCTGAGGCCACAGAGCTTGAAGTAACAAAGCCACCTCTGGGAGGAAGAGCCTGTGCTCTGAACCTTTATTCTGTCCTGCCTTCCTGAAAGGCAGCCAGATGGTATTGTCCAATGTCACAGTCTTTCTCCCAAGTCATCATCAGCTATCCCAGACCCACTGTCCACCTAATCTGATTATCCATGGCTCGTGTTTTTGGAGGAAGCTTGAATCTCTGAAACTTTCAATTGTCAATTCCAAACATCGTTTTTGTTTCAGCTGGGCTTCATTTTAAGGACTACAGTAGATCAGTCTAACTAGGGGAATGTAAATTATAGAGACACCAAGAGCCTACCACTAACTAAAAATGCTAATGGTGTGAGTAGTGTGAATGGGAATAAAACAAGCACATTCCCCTCAGAAGATCAAGAGAGTTGGACTCTCTGGGGCCTGTCAACAGCTGGCATCCCTGCAGAGAGCAATGTGCCATGCCTTGGCTGCAGGAAATGCTCAGCACTGCCTTTGAGGTGGAGGGAGGAATTAACTTCTCACGGGAGGGAGTCAGCTGTACGCCCTCTACCCCAAATACACCTGCTATTATTCCAGAAGGCACTTTACTGGCTGCTCTAGAACCTAAACACCTTTCCTGAGAAAGGACAATGCAAACTACATCTGGGCACGAGTCCAAACCTACAAAAGCCTCTGCACAGAGAAGTGGGGTGGCCCTCGGTGGAGCTCACTGCTTCTCAAACTTTAGTGCGCCTGAGAATCGCTTGGCCAGCTGGCTGAAAGGCAGATTTCTGGGTCTCATCTGCAGAAATTTGGATTCAGGACTTCTAGGGAAGGGTTGAAAATTTCTGTTAAGTTCCCTGCTGCTGCTTATACGGGGGCCATAGAGCATTCTCATACAGTTCATGGGAATGGGACCAGGAGGACAAGTCCTAAGTACCCAGCAACATTTAATGCCATCTCCTATGACTTTGGTAACCCATGGCCAGAAATCTGTTCCGTAGAAATGTTCACATTCATTTTAGTGGGCTTTCTTTTTTGGTGAAAATAGTGAAAAGCTGGAAATAACCCAATAGGGGTTGTTAAATACACTCCATATCCATACAGTATTCAACTGTCCAAAACAGTGTTACAGAAAGGTGTCCTTAACACTGTCACGCAAGCAGTGAGGTGTAGGTGGGCGTATGGACAGACACACATGCAAATCATTTTTTAGAACAACTGGAAATCCAGATAAAGACGAATTATATACGGTAGAGGTGCCAGAGACATCAGGCCACACGATCTCCCTTTACCCCCAGCACCATGCCTCCTCCTCCTCCTTCCTATCATCTGCCCCAGTGGAGTGACCGTGGGGGCTGCACCCAAGGGCTCCCAGGTCCCCTATGTTCCAAGTGGGGTCAGTCAAGGAGAGACGGCAACTAGCGACGGCTAGGTTAGGGTCTTTCCCTGTTATTGCCCCCGTACCTGCCAACAGGCTGAGTTCTAGCAGAGGCTGGGACCCTGGACAGGTATCATCAAGTGTCCCTTCTCCAAGGTTCCTGCTGTCCTTGGCTCCTGCTCCCTGTATTTCTCCTCTTTCAGCTTTAACAGGATAACAGCTCCCAATTGTTGCTAGTTCCAGGATGATTCACAATCTCTTATCGGTTCCCCGGCCTTCCCACACCTATGTAAGTATCCTTTCCACTCAAAAGGTTCTTCCAACATCCCCCTAGATTTGGTCCCTGTTTCCTGCTGGGATCCTCTGAAGCCATTCCTGATTCCACTGGCTGAGACACTCAGAGCGAAGAGGGCTGGCAGGTCTGCACTGTCATTCACATACCTAAGGCGATTCTTTCCGGAGGAAAAAACCTCAAAGAGCACCTGCCCTCTCCATCCAAAGCTTGTTTCAGCCATCATTTTCAAAGTGCCCTGCAATTCCTGGTGAGGGGCAGGTACCACAAAGGGCTTCAGGGGAGTGGGACACAGAGAGGACAGAGGGCAAAGCTGGACGGCTCAATCCTAGCAAGGCAAGGATACTTAACAATAATTTACTATATATCTCAAAATAGCCAGCAGAGAAGAAATATGATGTTCTCAACACAAAGAAATGAGAAATGTTTGAGGTCATGGATATCCCATTTATCCCCATTTGATCATTACACATTGTATATAGGTATCGAAATATCACGTGCAACCCCAAAATATTTACAATTATTTTTATAACCATAACAATAAACAATATAAAAGAAAATAAAGAGATAAACATCAGAAAGACTTGCATAGCTGATATTTCAATTAAAGCATGAAATATGGTTTATTGGAAGGATACCCCCTGACTTCTCCCTTCTCTGTATCCATGTCCTATGCCATGTGAATTTCAAATTAATCCTACCAAGGAGTCAGAGTCTATTTTCCTATTCTTTACATCTAACCTGGACTTATGGCTTACACTTTTATGGCTGATAAAACACAGGAAAGTAATGTTGTACCAATCCAGGGGCAAGGTCCCCACAGGACTTTTATGTTTTGCTTACTCTACCATCTTGCCATAGCCTCTAGAAAGCCCAGGATAGCTTATTGGAAGGTGAGTGACGTGTAGGACAGAAACACGTCATTCCAGCCACGCTGTCCTAGACCAGCCAACCCTTTAATGTATGAACAAGCTCAGCCAAGTCGAGAGAGCCACCAGCCAAGCCCAGATCCCTAAGAAGAAATAATTGTTGCCTAAACTGCTGAGTTCTAAGATGGCTTGTTATACAGCAAAAGCTAACTGATACAGCATCCATTATGGTCCCCCCAAAAATGTGGAGCTTGGTAGGATTCCTGCACTTATTTTACAGTTTAGTGTTATTTTCAGGGATAATTGCATAACATTCACTGTGGTATATTTGATGCTTTTAGCCACTAAAAGTCTTGGTCTAGTTTCACTCTTATCTGTCTCAAATATTGAGCATCAGAATAAAATATTATCCAAAGAAAGAGTTTTGCTGCTAATCGAATATCCAAAGATCACTGCAATTGACTTGCCCATATTCCAGATGCCTGATACTCACAGGAAGCAGGGGAATTGCCAAGAAACGTGAGTGGAGAGAGCGTGGCCAGATGCTTGAGAACTGGCCTGTAGACACGGTTTGTCTGCTACCTGATGGTGCCTGCTTATGTGCATCTTGAGAGGGTCAGAAGGAACGTGGCCACCAAGGCCAGCAGCAGTGGCCCCCAACCGAAAGGAACTTAGTCCTGACTCCAGGTGGAAGGCCCGTGTAGATGTTTCTCCCTGAAATACCACAAAGGGCAGCCTCCCACCTCCTTCCTGCCTCCTACCTTGATTGCCGATTTCATGCTCACAACAGCCACATTTAAAAAAAACCCTGCCAGATGTCGCGATTAATAAATTATACCTCCCCAAAGGCAGGGGATGATGGAAGTGCTGTTGGGGCATGGATGCACGAAGGCACTCAACAGCGGTGGTGTGCAGAAAATTCATCCTTATTCTTTCCTTTCTTCTTCTCCCCCTGCCCAGCCCCCAGGATGCTGATATGAGCAGGTGTCAGCAGGAAGACTCATTATGAAACAGGGAATGAGATTTTAATGGATCCTAAAGGGAAGGATGGAGAAGAAGGGGCAGCCAAACCACAAAACATTTTCCACATGCCCAGCTTGTGTGAAGGCCCTTTTGGAAAGAATTTACCCCAAGCAAAATAAAGGGCATGCCAAAGGGATGCTGTTGCTGCCCTTTGTCCTCAGAATGTCAGGGGACCTTGGGTTCCTGGTAACCTTTTCAGCCAACTAAATTCCATTCAATTCTTCCAAAATTCCATGCTCTCTTGGACATGTGGACTTTGAAGATGCTATGCCCCTACCTGGAACTCCTCTGTCCCTCCCACACAGAGCTCCTCCTTCCCCTGGCCTCAGTGAACTCGTGGCTTCTCCCTGGATGCTCTCCCATCATGACCCTCTTTGGGCTCCCACAATCCACTATGATGCTACTATTCTAGCTCCTTCAGCCTTGGAGTTCACCGGTGCACAGTTTTTGGAGGGGTGCCAGAAAAACATATACACTTCTTAAGAAAGGAAAAAACTATATTAAATTTGTAATACTCAAGACACATTTGACTTCTGCATTTAGAAGAGGTGCTCCATGTGGCTTGTATCCATCTTTTGTTATTGGTATATATGGAGCATTATAGGTAAAAAGGCCTTCCCGCAGCTTCTGAATGTACGCACACAACTGAAGACAGGATTGCTTTGCAGTCCGGCTGCTCATTTATTGGACCCAGCATCCAATCTGTCATGCACATTTAGGAAATAAATCCAATTAAAAACGAAAATTGGGAGAAAAAACAATGTCTCCGAGTCAAAGACATCTCACTGGGCAATCAAGATGACCTTCGATGAGGTGACAGTGACCAAAGGCACAGCACATAACAGCCCACAAGCTCTGTTCTGTTCATCATCACCTTTTATTAATGGTAGCAGTTATTGGCATGAACGTTTTCCTTATCTTAGAACAGTGTTACCCAGCAAGATGCTGTGAAAACAAGGGCACAGTTGAGTGGTCCGTCAACTTGCTGAAATCCTACAAATTACTAATAAGAATTAATTGAGACCTCTCCTTAGGAACATCTTCTATGATCTTTCCACCAAATTTGTTGTGTTTTTTTTTTTATTCATCATTTTTTTCTTGAGATAGCTGTGTGCTTTGAAGTAACTTGGCTTTTTTTTTAGATATGTAAAATTTGCTGGTTCTTTTTTCAGCCATCTCTGTTTAGGGGCAAGCCTAAAGAATTATTCAGAAAAAGATAAAATACAGTTTGTAGGAAAAAAGTCATCAAATACTCACTGTTCTTGATCACTGAAGGAAGGCAAGAAAGGAGAGAAAGAAAAAAAAATGAAGAAAGTTAGGTAAGAAATCTTGTAACGGTATCAACCCTGTTTGGTTGCAACAACCCCAGAGTTTGAAGGATGATAATCTATTTCCATTTTTTCCAGTCATTCCTCCCTCACTCCAGCACATCTAAAACAAGGCTGCTCCAATGGAGGGTTTTAAAAGCAACGTTTTTGACTAAATTGGCCAATCATTTCAGCTTATAAATTAACTACAGCAGAATCTCTGTAAATTGACCACCCGAGGGACTGTAACAAACTGGTGAGCATAGGAAGTAGGCCTCCAGGACTGATACGTACACGTGGTGCAGGTCTGGTCTATGAAAATTAGGTCAACTTAAGGAGGTGGTCAAAGTAGGGAAGTGGCCAGCTATGGAGGTTCTACTTCATTGATCACTTCTATATCTGAACAATGGTTTGGGGGTACTAAAGAAAAACCACTTAATCATAACATGATCACCATCATTCTTGGTTTCTGTTATTCCAGATACTGAGTGTTAAGAACCATACGAGGTATAGCAATAAACCCTGAACAGTAGAACATATAATGCCCCAGTTTGGGGAAGCAAGTTCTTTTATTCTAGAAAGGAGACCGGCGCCTCCATTTACCGGATGTGTAATCAAAGGTAGGTCAGAGCCTGTCTTCATGCCTCTGCTTCTACCTCCCATTTCTGGCACTCTCTGGTTTGCAGACTTGAAAGCTAGATAGAAATATCAACCGTCAGAGACCAGGATGTCTCCCTCTGTATTCCCAACACGGTCAGCGGAACCACTGCCCTAACCAAGCAAGGAACAGGTACATTCATTTCTTTCAGATCTCCCTGTTGTTGGTTTCAAAGACAATGATTAGATTCAAGGAGGATAAGAGAGGAAGACATTTGAAAATCACAAAAGCAATAAGTGTATCTGACCAGCCAGCAGTTAATTAAGACAAGATTTCTTAATTTACTGGAGAAAGACATTAAAAGTGTCTGCATCAGCTCATCACCACTGCAGAAGACCAGACAGCATGTGTGATGACTGTGATTCATCCATTAGCATTTATTGGAAAATAATTTTAATATCTGAAGAAAAAGCAGTGGCAATCAAGCCAGCCAGATGCATCCGGAATGCCAAGATGTTTCATGGGAGCCCAGGAGCGCTTTAATGAAATGGAGTCCAGACTGTTTGAATAATTCTAATTTAATTGTAAGGCAAATTGTTTGGCTTCAGATCGACTAAAGTAAACTCTGATGGATGGGATTTTAATTAACTGACATTTCTTAAATAAAATAAATATTTTACCCCATCTATCCTTCAGGCAACTGTTTATCTTACAGAGACACACTTTTTGGCTGATGAAATATTCTCTGCAAAATAAGTTTGGCTCCAAGAAGACATCATGAGAAGGGCTTTGGAAACAAGGAATTGCCTATCAAAAAGGAAACCAGTGGAGTTCAATAGTCTCTTCAAAAATGTAAAACTCAAAAATGGGCAGAGGTTTTAAGTAGAAGCAGTAAACAGGCAGGGGATTTTTTTTTCTTTGGGCTATATTTATATGAACTAAATATTTGGACAGACTCATTATTAACACTATTATATTATAATTAGGCCCCAGACAATTAAAGCAAATCTTTTTTAATGCAGCTCTGGGATTGCAAGAAAGGAAGGGAATTCTCCAAGACCCTTCTCCCTTTAAAAACAAATAAGCAAAACAGACTTTATTGAAATGAAAAAATATTTTCTCCCCAAAAGACTCTGTTGTGAAAAATAAAAGACAAATTATAGACTGAGAGAAAGTATTTGCAAAATGTATAGCTAACAAAAGACTTTCATCTATAATGTTTTAAGAACACGTAAAACTTAATAACAAGATTAAATTACCTTTTTTAAAATGAGAGGGAGATTCAAACATATACTTTAACAAGGAAGTTATGTGAATAATAAAATTACATAAGAAATTATCTAACATCGTTTATCAATAGGGCAATGCAAATCAAAAACCATAGGGAGGCTGGGCATGGTGGCTCACACCTGTAATCTTAGCACTCTGGGCGGTTGAGGTGCGTGGATTGCTTGAGCTCATGAGTTCAAGACCAGCCTGAGTAAGAATGAGACTCTGTCTCCACTAAAAATAGAAAAACTGAGGCAAGAGGATTGCTTGAGCCCAAGAGTTGGAGGTTGCTGTGAGGCATGATAACGCCATGGCACTTTACCCTGGGCGACAGCTTGAGACTCTGTCTCAAAAATAAATAAACAAAACCCCCAAACCACAATGAAATACCCTATGCACACACTAGAATGGTCACAATTAAAATGATTGATCATACCAAGGGCTGCCGAGTGGGAGAAAAACTGGTTCTCTCATACATTTCTGGTGGAAAGTTAAGATGGCACAACCAATTTGGAAAATTGACAGTTTCTTTAAAAAATCAGAACCAGCACAAAAACAGAAATGTAGATTTATGGAACAGAATAGAGAATCAAGAGATGAACCCAGCTACTTATCGTCATTTGATCTTTGAGAAGCCTATCAAAAACATTCAGTGAGGGAAAGCCTCCCTATTTAACAAATGGTGCTGGGTAAACTGGCTGGTGATCTGTAGAAGACTGAAACTGGATTCCAACCTTTCACATTAACAAAAATTCATTCTGGCTCCAGCGCCCATAGCCCAGTGGTTAGGGCACTGGCCACATACAATGGAGCTGGCAGGTTCGAACCTGGCCCAGGCCTGCTAAACAACAATGACAAACTGCAACAACAACAAAAAACAGCTGGGCATTGTGACAGGTGCCTGTAGTCCCAGCTACTTGGGAGGCTGAGGCAAGAGAATTGCTTAAGCCCAAGAGTTTGAGGTTGCTGTGAGCTGTGATGCCACCGCACTCTACTGAGGGCAACAAAATGAGACCCTGTCTCAAAAAAAAAAAATTTGATTCTCACTGTGTAAAAGGTTTAAACTTAAGACATGAAACTATAAAAATACTAGAAGACAGTGCAGGGAAAACACTTAAAGAAATAGGCCTGGGAGAATGAGGAGGACCACCCAGGCAATTAAAGCAACACCTAAAATCCATTACTGGGATCTGATCAAACCAAAAATCTTTTGCACAGCCAAGAGCACAGTAAGTAAAGCAAACAATCTTCAGAATGGGAGAAGATTTTTGCAGGTTATGCTTTCACAAAGGTCTGATAACAAGAATCCACAGAGAACGCAAACTAATCAATAAGAAAAGAAAAAAAATAACCCCATTTCTATGTGGGCAGGAGACTTGAACAGAAACTTCTCTGAAAAAGACAGGCACATGGCCTACAAACACATCAAAAAAATGTTCATCATCTTCAATCATCAGAGAAATGCAAATCAAAACCACTTTAAGATATCATCTAACTCCAGTAAGATTAGCCTACATAACAAAATCCCAAAACTATAGATGTTGGCGTGTTTGTGGAGAGAAGGGAACACTTGTACTCCGTAGGTGGGAATGCAAGCTAATACGAACCTTTTGGAAAGAAGTTTGGAGAATACTCAAAGAACTAAAAGTAGACCTACAGTTCATTCCTACAATTCCTCTACTAGGTATATACCCAAATGATCAAAAATCATTTTACAACAAAGACATTTGCACCAGAATGTTTATTGCAGCCCGGTTCATAATTGCCAGGACATAGAAACAGCCCAAGTGCCCATCAACCCATGAATGGATTAACAAATTGTGGTATATGTACACCATGGAATACTATGCAGCCATAAAAAGATATTGACTTCGCATCTTTCATGTTTACCTGGATGGAGCTGGAATATATTCTTCTTAGCAAAGTATCTCAAGAATGGGGGAAAAAAGTATCCAATGTACTCAATACCACCATGAAATCAACATATAAGCACCTACACACTCATACGAATGGTAAAACATAACTATAGTCCAGAAAGTAGAAGGGAAGAGGAGAGAGAGGGGAGGACGGGGGGAGGTGGAAGGAGGGAGGGTATTTGGGGGAACCTCACCTAATGGGCATGATGCATTGGTACATTTCAGAACTATTAAGAATATAATTGTGATGAATGTGTTAATCAGTTTAATGTAAGCATTTCACATTGAATATCAAATCAGTACACTGAACCCCATAAATGCATCGATGTATACAGTTATGATTTAATTAAAAAAAATGAGAACCTACCTTATGACCAAGACTTCTAGGTAATAACCCAAAAGAAATGAAAGTATATATATAAAGTTTATTTGTATTATCCAAAACCCAAATGTCCATCAAAGGATGAATGGATAAATGAATTGTGGTATATTCATATAAGGGGATACTATTCAACCATCAAAGGGGACAAATTATTAACATGCACAACAATATGATCAGATCTCCAAATAATTACATTGATCGAAAGAAGACAGGTATCTCCTTCCAAAAAAAGTGTATACAATGGATTATTCCATTTATGTAATATTCTATAAAATGTAGACTAATATATAGTTATAGAAAGAAGATCAGTGATTACTTAGGGATGGGTGAGGGGGCAAGAAGGAGGTACTACCAAAGGGCTCAAACAAGTCTTGGGGACTGATGGGTATGTTCATGACCTTGATCATGGAGATAGTTTCATGGGTGTACACATACATTTAAAAATTATCAAATTGTACTTCGAATTACTTGAAATGTTTACTGTTGAAGGTGCATTAATTATATCTCTAGGAGGCAATTTAAAAAGAGAAATAAAACCCAGCAAACTCAATTCAGAACAGGAAGCTGTGAGCAGCAAGCCTATGAAATGCCAACACAGTGTTCAAGAGGCTGACACTGTAATGGGGAAGGGAACCCAAGACCCCCCACACTAAGCCAGGCCCCTTAAAGGGAGCTAACGCGACCCTGAATGTGCAGTCCATCTAACTCCTGGAAGAAGCAAATGTGAATATCTTTGAAGAAACATGTTGTCAAGGTAGGTCCCCAGGGTTTTCACAGTGAGCATTCAAAGAAGTGAATAATTATGACTGAAAATCTGCAGGGACAATCAAACAACAGACTTAGACTGTCAGGGACATCCGGCAGTGGAGTGCTGGGAAACGTTTAACAACTGGCTTTCTGGAAGGAAAAGCCCTACTGTGACTGCTTTGACCTCCCTTGACAGCCAATGTGATGTCACTGCCTGAGCAGTTGGAGAGGAATACGCGGTGGATGCCTTTTACAGTATTTCCACCTTACAAGTATAGGAGACATAAATAACAGAGAATATCAAAAGATAATAAAATTATTTAAAAGTTATTTATTTTGAGTAGTTATCACCTTTGTGCATAATATAATTCAACCATAAATTTATACAACTTAATTTTGAATAATGGCTGTGTTTAGTAACAAGCTCATAAAATTCTTGAAAATCTAACATGTATTTTAATGAACACATGCAGATCTAGGACACCGCTGATTCAGGTATCCTATAATTATTGGATATAGAAAGTGAAATTACTACATGTGAAATATTTAAAGAAAATATAGACTAAAAATTGAGGAGTAAGAAACTCAAAAAATATTTAGGATGATAGTGCAAAGAATGAAAAAAATACTTTTTAGAAATAAATTATGTAACTACTAAAATTCCAAAAATACAATAAGATGGTTTAATGGCAAATTAATATGCTCTAAGATAGAGAGCATATGAAAGATATGCCCAAAATACAGGAAAGTAAAGCAATTTAAAATACAAAAGAGAAGATGAGCTATATGGAAAAATCTAGAACATATCTAATCAGATTCCAAATAGGGAAAAACAGGGAGAATTTAAAATAGTAGAGCATTTGAAGAGATAATGATGAGAATGTTCTAGAACTGTTGAAAAAGAAGACCCACTGTTTCAGGAAACACAACATGCACCAAGTAGGAAAAACAATAAGAAATACACACTTAAGTCCACAGTATTGCAAACATCAAAGAGAAAGACTTAAATGGAGGGATGAATATTTACAAAGGAAGGGCAATTTTTTTTTTTTTTTTTGAGACAGAGCCTCAAGCTGTCACCCTGGATAGAGTGCTGTGGCATCACAGCTCACAGCAACCTCCAGTTCTTGGGCTCAAGCGAGTCTCCTGCCTCTGCCTCTCAAGTAGCTGGGACAACAGGCACCCGCCACAACGCCCGGCCATTTTTTGGTTGCAGCCGTCATTGTTGTTTGGCGGGCCCAGGCTGGATTCGAACCCGCCAGCTCAGGTGTACGTGGCTGGCGCCTTAGCCCGTTGAGCCACAGGCGCCGAGCTGACTAAATGCTCTGCAGACACTCTTGACAGCATAACCATACCTTCAAAGTTCACATAGAATACTGCAACCTTCAAGAACAAGGGATAATCAATGTAACCTGTTTCTGTGTACCCTCAATGAATCCCCAACAATAAAAATTAAAAAAGAACAAGGGATAAATTGATGTTTTAAGATACACAAAATCTGAGATAATCTACCAACAAATGATAACTTCACCAAATGGAAGGATGTATTTCCGGAAGAAGTAAAGTGATGCTAAAAGCAACCAAGATTTGAGCATCAAACAAAGAAACTAGAAAATGGGTAGATGTAAATATAATAATGTCTAATATGTGGGGTTAAATAGAGGATTAAACAATGACGATAGAAAATAATAGCATATAGGTGGGGAGGGTAAAAATTGAAATGTTAATAGAGTGTTTTAAGCAGCTTGTGTTGAGATAGTGATTAAGTTTAGACCCAGTTAGTTATGAACGGTAATGCTTTAAGGAAAGCCATGAAAATAATAGAGAAAAACAGATTGTTAAAAGCCAAAACCCAATTAATGAAAAGATAAGGAAAGAGACAAAATAACTATAGAATAAGACAGACAAAGAGGAAACATAAAATAAAAGAGTAGAAAAGTTCAACTATATAATGGATTGACAAACTATAGCTTGCAGGCCAAATACATTCAACTCCTTGTTTTTATAAAGTTTTTTTTTTTTTTTTTTTAAATACAGCCATGCCCATTTGGGTACGTATTGTTATGTCTGATTTTGCACTATAATGGTGAAAGTTAAGGAGTCACAACAGAGACCTTAGGGCCTACAAAGCCTAAAACATTTACTATTTGGTCCTTTATAGAACTGACTGATAATTAAAGTATATATAAATGGATTAAAATCATCAGCTAAAAAATAAACATTATCACATCGCATTAAACAACACCAACAAAAAAAACAAACTCTAACTAAATATTCTTTATAGTCTCTTACCTGATATGTAAGGGAACTAAAAGATTGAACATAAAAGGATTGAAAAATACTAGCTAAAGAAAGTTGGTGTTGCTTTTTAATATCAAACAAAATAGAGTACAGGACAACAAAATCATTATTAGAGATAAAGATGAAGACAGGCATTACATAATGGTGAGAGGTTCAATTCTTCAGTGATATATGCCAACTCTAAACCTGTAGCCACCTAATAGAACCACAAGGAGAAACTGACCAATCCACCATGACTGAAGGAGACTTCAACATAATACTCATAAGCTGACAAAAATACAGTAAAGGCTTGCTTTAATATGTGCGAGTGACCTTACAAACAATAATTAGAGAATGCACATTTGCCTTTTGTAGTCACTGAGCATATCAAAGAATCAGTATCATGTAGGTCACATTCTCCAACAAAAATGCAATTAAATTAGAGCTTAATAGCAAAAGTAATAAATTAAGAATCCCAAAACATTTCAAAATTTTCGAATGTACCTCTAAGTGACTCTAGGGTTGAAATGGAAATCATAAGAGAAATTTTAAAATAATAGAAATGAGAAATAATGAAAATACTAAAAGTTGAAACTTGTAAGATAATTTGAATGTGGTACTTTGTGTATCACATGTATAATTACTAATTTTAGAAAAGAGGGAAGGCTTATATATTAATGTAATATAATGTAACCCAAGTAGTTAGAGAGTAACAGAAAGCCCAAGAAAGTAGGAAAGGATTATCTAATAAAAATAAGAAATGAGTGATAGGAAAGGACAGGGCACTATTGAATAATGGACAGAGAAAGACATTCCCTTTTCAATCTTCTTTCCAATCTTTACAATTACTTTAAGGAAAAAGTCTCAGTTTGATCTTCCTTAGACTTAGCCAGTTCTTTAACTTTCTGAGCTCACTTTTTAAGTGGAAAGCAGGTCTTAGATACAGAGCTTTGAGGAGGCTACAGTATATAGCTACAATATAATAACATTTTCCTTTTAATTGTTTATTTGTATTGTTGCCTTTGTTAATAGAAAGCATGAACTAATTACCTATTTAGATCCACTTGGGACCTAAAATTTTTTTAAATAAGAGTGTTTATGTTTTGTAAGTTGCCAATTTAGAGAAAACAACATTAGAGATGTTTCGTAGATATGGAAAACATTGTAAAGTAAATGCTCAAATAACCACGTTTAGGGAAACACTACTCTCCTTCCAATCAGGAAAGATCTTTGTTAAAAAGCCTTTTCACGTTCCTTGGGCAAGCCGCAACTATTAGCACATTTATTCCTTCTACAAAAACAATGATATTTTTTTCCCTGCCTAGAATTTAAATTCTTTTTTTTTTTTTTTTGCAGTTTTTGGCTTGGGCCAGGTTTGAACCTGCCACCTCCAGCATTTGGGACTGGAGCCCTACTCTTGAGCCACAGGCACCACTTAGAATTTAAATTCTTAAACTGGCCCTAAAATACTATCCAACATAAATCCCTAGTTAAAGAAACTTAGAGGCCATCAGTTTCAGGGAGAGGAACAGAGATGGTTAGATAACATGCATGTCAAAAGTCACAAGGCATTGGAGACAACAGGGAATGGTGGGGATTGTGGAAAATTGGAAAGCTCTTATTAGTCTAAAAATATCAGCTGCTCCTCAGCTCCTGCTGAGTGGGTAGCATGGTAGAATTCTGGTCCATTGTGGTCAGGTCTTTTGATCTTTTGCAAACATGTCAGAAATCTGGATTTTATGTGAAATCTCCCAACTTTTATATAACCATGCTCCAAATTAAAAAAAAATAAAATACTTCTGCAAATCAGAGTCAGACAGTAGCCTGCCAGTTTTTAATCTCTGACCCAATGCAACTTCCTTATTTGACTGCTGAGAAAACTGAGGCCCAGAGAGGGAAGTAAATTTGCCTATAATCCCATAGTAAATTAGCTCCTACGCAGAATTAGAACCCAAGTCTTCTTCCGACCACAGGGTTAGTTCTCTTTTCCCCAAGGCTACCTCTAACATGGTATGTGGATTCAGAATTTATTCTTCCTCTTCCAATCTTGCAAAGCAGTCAAAACAGGGGAAATGTTTCTGTTACGAAACTCCCATTAGGTTCCTTTCCTTCATCCATCTCAACGAACGAAATTCAATTCTTTTCCTCACTATTATCTCCTTCTTTCAAATGTAGAATTGTCAGAACTTGAATGACTCAAAACAAGCCGCTCCCAGGAAGACTCAGCTACTTACTTTGACTGAAGGGGCCGGTCACCAGAATACATCCAACGGTTGGAGCTGCTGCTGAACACGGTGTCAGTCATGGTGGGAGTCAAGTGCTCCTGGAAGACAGCAGCCCAGAGAGAATGTCAGCTCGTCATTTTACCAGTCCTTATTTCTCGAGTTCCTACTCTGTGCCACGCATGCCAGGGCATACACAGAAGAAAGGGAACCTCATCTATTTTTTCCATTGCCTAGAGGGAAAGTGTCTTACTGGAAGTCACAGCTACTTTACAGCAAGAAATGGGCCAGAGCAGAGAGAGTCCATCCCTTAAACCCAAGTTCTTCCCGGTCACTGTTTATACAAAGCCACACTTCTAAAGGTACCGGTCAGCGTTCCTAACTCAAATCCACCAAGGTCTTTCTACCAAGCATGTCATGTTATTTACCTTGGAGTCACCCCTGGACTTTTTATTTAAAAAAAAATATGTCCAGGCAGTGCCCACGGCTCAGTGGATAGGGTGCTGGGCATACACGTCAGGACTGGTAGGTTCAAACCCAGCCCAGGCCTGATTAAAAAAAAAAAAAAGAAAAAAAGAATATATATATATATATGTATCTCCAAATCATGAAAAAATCCTATTGGCTTGATCTTTAAAACAGATTTAGAATCTGTCCCCTGCTCTCAGTCTGCAGTACCACCATGCTAACCCAAACTACCACTATCCCTGCTGGACTTAGGGCAGTAGCCTTCTCCAACTGTCCTTGACCCATTTCATTCATTATGTATAAAAAGAGCTACAAAGTAGAAACAACCCAATATGTACCACTGAGGGGTGGATAAAGAAAATGTGGTACATCCAGGCAATGTAGGGCTATTTAGCCATAAAACCAAATGAAGTTCTGGTACATGGGTGAGCCTTGAAAACACGGTGCTAAGTGAAAGAGGCCAGACACAAAAGGCCACATATTATATGATTCCACTTACATGAAGTGTCCAGAATAGGATTAGTGACTGCTTAGGCCTGGAGGTGGGGGCGGGGCGTGTGGTACAAGATTCCTTTGTATGGAGTAATAAAACCGTTCTGAAGTTGATTACAATGATAGAGGTACAAGTCTATGAACAATCGAAAGGCACTGAGTTGTCCACTTCATATGGGTGAATTGTATTAGCTGTGAGCTTTACCTCCATAAAGCTGAAGAAAATGGTAGCACCACTCTAGAAAACTGTGGTAGTATCTGTTAAAGCTACACATTCATCTACCCTATAGCCCAGGAATTCTACTTAGGCATACACCCATAGTACATATGTTCTAAGACATGTACAAAAATGTTCATTGCAGCTTTATTCATAATAGCCAAAAATTGGAAACCATTCAAATGCTCAACAGAAGAGTAGATAAATCAATTATGGAATCGCCGGTGGAATGCTGGTGAGCAGTGAAAGACAAAGCTCTCATATACTGCATATAACAATACAGACGAATCTACAAATACACTGGTGAAAGAAGCCAGGAATAAATGAGAATACACCATGTGACAGTGTTGACATGAGAGGTTCAGAACAGGCAAAGCTATCTGGCAGTGATAGAAATCACAGCAAATCTATAGCTAATTTGGGGGAGGGTATAGATTGGGAAGGGGTAGGAGGGTGCCTCTGTTGGGTGAAGATGTTCTGTATCTTGATCTGGGGAGTCATTAACCAAGTATATAAATCTGCAAAAACGAAACACTTGTGTGTCCTTTATGTCTTTCCCTTAACCCAAAAAAGAACAAGTCAGGTTACTCTTTTGCTCAAGAGTCTTCAATGGCTCCCTATTGCTCTTCAACTAAAATCTATCCCCCTTAGCACAGCCTGACTCCCCTGTAGCCTTCTTTTCTTTTCCTCTTAGTCTTCTCATGCCCTCTTCCCCATCCCTGCAAGATTTCCTGCTGTTTCTTGAACCCCACTTGGTGTTCCCTCTGCCTGGAATCCTTCTGACACATGCTTGGCTCTCTCTTTCCCTTTGTTTAGGTTTGTTCTTAAATGCCGCCTCCCCCAAGAGGCCTCTCTGACCATTCAATTTAAAACATCTTTTCCTCTAGCTCCTGTACTCTGGTCTCTTTTAATCTGATTTATTTTTCCCTCATAGCTCTTATCGCTACCCCAATTTAATATTATTTGTTTATTTGCTTAGAGTTTGAACCTCCCTGTCAAAATGCAAGCTCCTTGCAGAACTCTTGCCTTTTTCTCTGCTGCTTAATCTCCAACACCACGTATGGTGCTTGGCACTTACAATGAACTTCATGTGGATTTACTGAAAGCGTGAATGAGTCTCCATCACACGAAGTCAGTCCAGCTGAACTCAGCCAGGCTTCTGGTCTCTCTGAACCCACTTCCCTGCCCTCCAAGGTTCTCACCAAAGAATAAGGGGACAGGACCATGGAAATGACCTTAATTATTTAAAAACCAAACAGAACTTGGAGCTGTGTGTGCAGGGGGCCCTAATTTCCCTTTAGGTCTTGCTTTCCCTTATGCTGAATAGATCAGAGTTGGGAGGTGGATGCAGAATGAACTCTCTTTCCCAGCCTGCAGCCTTTGGAATCGTGAAATCTTAGTGTACGTGTGAAGGGGCAGGGACGGGGTTGGGGATGGGGGGGGGTGCTGTTTTGCATGTGGCAGAAAAGACTCCTTATACAAAAGCTATTTCCTCTTCTCCCATGTGGTTAACATAATCTTCCCACATTGCTGACCATTTCATTGTTTCTACTTCAAAAACAGAAAGAAAGGAGAGACAGCTCCTGTTGGGAAGAAAATCTGCTGAAAGGAACTTTAATGTTTCATTATTCCCTGTGTCAAAAGCCAAGTAGGCTTCCCTGAAGCCCCCTGGGGGACTCAGGCCCTGGCTGGGTGCAGAGCCTCAGCCCCTGGTAATGAGCTTCCTCTGCTGCCCTTGGTCTGGGCAGCCGAAACTGCAACTGAATGCCTGGGAAATGCTGCCCTTGGAGGACTCCAGGAGGAAGGGTAGGCTGGGCAAAGGAGCATCTCCCAAGAACTTTCATCTTCCTCAGGGCAGAACCTGGAGGCCGGCCCTCTCCTGAACTCACCAGGAGTGCGTTTCCCAATTGAATTCCACCTGCAAAGTCCAAACTTCCTGGCTGGCTACCTGGTAGAAACCACCCAATCCATTCCTCCGGGCCAGAAGTCAGCCTGGACAGCCCTGGCTATTATACCTTAGCCACTCAGGGCTCTAAATGCACTGAATTATCTCAGGACTGGACTCTGTCCAGAGCTGGCCCCAGCCTGGACCAGGAGACGAAAACATCTGAGCAGCTAAGGCTATTTGAATAACTAGAGAAGCAGCCCCAGAGAAAGGAGGTCCTGTGTCCTAGGCAGATTGGGGATGTGGGAGGAAAGATGAAGGTGGGGGAGGGTTGCCCTGTCCAGATCCCCCAAGAGGCTGTTGCACCCTCCCCCAGCCTCTAGGCATGTCAGCAGCTAAGAGCTCATAGGAGCACCATTTTCCAGAGAATTGCCCTCAGGCAGCAAGAGCTGCTGAGCCAGAGATTCCAGAGAGTAGCCCAAAGCCAGTGACCAGCTGATGACGAGAGGGTAGGTGGAGGGGTCTCCAGATCTCCCCGCGGGCTGGGCTGAGGCCAGACTTCAGCTGAAACCACACCTTCATCTTCAGCTGCCCTGTCCTCCTTCCTTTGGGTCTTTTTAGCCTCCTCCTTAGAGCACTCCCTGAGTCCATTACTAGCATAAAAAACCCCATCCCAGGTCCTGCTTCTAGAGAACTTGGCCCCACGTGGGAGTAGACAGGAGAGTCTGAAGAAAGCATGCTTCTGATCCACAAGCTCACTACATCTCCAGTGAAGGTCCTAAGATGTTCTCCTACCTGCCTGCAGCTGATACTCCATGAAGGCCAGACAAGATCTCAGATTTGAGGGTGAGTCAACAGAAAAGGAGGAAGTCCGATAGTGAGCCCCTGACAATTTCAGAATACTCCCTCCTTTCCTAGTGCCTGCTACAGGGAAACCATCACCATAATAGCCAGGAGACCGGAGGCCCAGGGTAGACCAGCAGAGGGAAAGCAACTATGTATATCAGACACAAAAGGATAGATATATGTGTCACATAAACTCAGTGGACCCTCCATAGTTGACCTCCCTACACTGATCACCTCCTTAAGTTGACGTAATTTTCATAGACTAGACATGCCCCACAGGCACATATCAGTACAGTAGGCCTAGAACAAAGGTTCTACTCTATCCAGTATACGTAGCTTGTATTTCCAGTCCTAAGATCACTGCAGAAGTTCAGTGTCACTGAGTTGGTAAATTTCCACACTGACTATACTCTCTATCACACACCAGGCACTTGTGAAATTGCAATTCCCTTTTTCTGCTTCTCCTATACAGCAGAACCTCTGTAAGTTGACCACCTAAGGGACTGGAACAAACTGGTCAACATAAGGAGGTGGCCAACATAAACAACTGGGCCTACTGTACTGATAGCTAGACATGGTGTGTCAATAAAAATTAGGTCAACATAAGGAGAAGGTCAATGCAGGAGGTGGTCAACTATGGAGGGTCTATTTTAGTTGATCCAGTAATAATAACTAACATTTCTGGAGCATCTGCTACATGCCATATTCTATACCTATGTTATTTGCTTTAATCCTTGCAATGCTACTACAAGGTAGATGGTATTATCCTCATTTTACAGATAAAAAAAAATTCAGGTTCAGTGTGGTTAAGTCACCTGTTCAAAATTGCACAGCTACCAAATAGCAGAACTAGGATTTGAACCTTGACTCCAAAGCCCATGTACTTACTCAGTATTCTGACCACACCTGTTCGTTCTTCCTGGGCTTTGGGTTGTTGGGTTCTGATGAGCGTCTGGGAAATTGGTAAACATCCAGTCCTGGCCCTCTGGTCTCTGGTTGTATTCCCACCTCTCACCCTCAGAAATGAACCCAGGCCCCTTCCAGGTGAGTCTGAGAGATCACAAGCCTCAGCTTGGGTAGGGCCAAGAGAGCGGCTTAAATCCAGTTCTGCAGCTGCAACTCCAGCAAGCAGAAAGTGACTTCTACTCCCAGAAGCCAGAGCCTCCAACTCTTTTTTCTTATCTAAAGGGAGACTCCTCTACAGGCCTGGTATAAGCTCTGAAGGACAGTCTACTTTCACTAACAAAAGCAACAGTGACACCTGAAATTAAAATATCGAGGGTTTGTCACCTGCTAGGCACCTTTCAAGTTTTATCTCATTCACCTCTCACAATAGCCTTATGAGGTATGTGTTCTTATCCCATTTTACAGATGGAATGACTGAGTCATGGAAAATTTAAGTGGGTTTCCCAAGGCCCTACTTAAATTCCTTCAATGAAGTAATTGCAAGGTCTACTCATAAGCCCTGGTTAGCTGAATGATGGTTTGTGTGCATGGTGGAGTACTGCAGAGCTGTAAAGAAGAAGGACACTACCTATGATGGATAGGGATTGATTGCCAAGGAGAAATGGTCTAGTGAAAGATCAAAGTGTAGGACAATGGTCCAGAATGCCAACATCTGTGTACACAGGGGAAAATAGAATATGTGCATGTGCTTTTTGGTTGATGTGCATAAAGTAACTCTGCAAAGAATTCACAAGGAACTGATAGTACTGCTCACCTCTGGGAAGGGGAGCTGGGGAGCTGGGACTGAGATGGGAAGGAGACATTTTAGGATCATTCCTTTGTATTTGAAACCTTGTGGACATGTGCCCTATTCAAAACTAAAATGAACATTTTGTGGTTTTTTTTCCAAAATATAAAGATAATAAAGCACTTCAATGAGTGCACAGGGGATGAGATTTAAGACCCTCTCCATGATCTCTAAGAATTGCCATGATGCTTTTTCTGCTATTCTTCCTATGTTCAACCATGCCCCAGGCACAGTGGACTTTCCAGCTCCAGGCCTTCGCCTCTGCAGTTCTCTCTGCTTTGACAGCATCTTCGTCCGCTGTCAAGTGGCTCTCTGGTGTCTGTTCAAATGTCACCACCTCCAAGAAGCGACATCCCTGACCACATCATCTAAGTCACCTCCCCTCACCCCATTGCTCATTGTCATCAAGTTCATTGCCTTTACAATAACTATCTGGATTTGCTGGTCTTCTTCTTTATTTACTGCTTCTCTCTCCACCTATTCTGTAAGATCCCTGAGTACAGAATCCAGGTCCATATTTGTAGAACAAGTTTCCCCTCCAGTGCATACAGGGCCAGCTTCACAGGCCTGCGACCCATGCAGTTGAGCAGGACTCTATTCATAGAAGGCCCTGTGCTCAGAAGGGCTCTGCACTTGGCTTAATGCTCCGCTGTAATTGTCTCGGAATTCTTAATTTTTGAACAAAGAGCCATACATTATCACCATGCAGCCAGTCCTGAGTATATAGTAGGTGCTCAATAAATCTTCACGTAAGTTATAAAGCCGAGCGAATGCAGTGGGTACCCAGGAAACCTGCACGTAAGTGGCTGCCTTCACATCCTGGCGCTAAGCCTTATGCCACTCTGCATGTTAGACCACCACGAAGACCCTAGATAGGCCTAGATTCCAGAGCCCTCGCTTCCCTTATCAGCAATTTGTTCTGCCTGCTTCTCCCCTGGCTCTCTTTATCGTTGTTTACTAAGGAACAGTGGTTCTATCCCCCAGAATTTCCGAGGTCTTCTGCCAATTGTAGTTGAATGCAAAAAACAACTCAAAGCCCATTTAGTTTTCTAGCTGTGGCAGGTGTCTGAATGTGACCCAGCAGGGCGAGGCTGGCAGGGGCTTTATGTGACACTTCAGGGCACTGCAGGGAACCGGTGTGAACTAAAGCTGTCTGTGTGGAGTTCAATGCCACAATCAGCCTCCTTATCCCAATGGTCTTGGAAAGAAACCAGATACTTTGCAGCACAACCTGCAACCACCAGCTTCAGTGCCCAGTTCCTGCTTCCCTGCCCATCCTCTCCAACCTATCACTGCTCAGTTAGGTGTCTGGAAAAACTCACTCAGACTATCTGCTGGGGAAGGAAATGCACTTACACAAAGGGTCTCAAATTAGGGGGAGGGGTTGTGTCTATGGATAGGATTCAGGCTGAAAACATGTTTTGCTCCACTCATGCAGGATTTAAAAAGTAAAATTAAGTCAACATCTTAAATGCATAGAATTTACTTAAAAATGGAGATTGCCAGCTTCTCTTGGGCAATTGGAAGAATTAAAAAATATTTATGGGACATTTACTTTGTGCCAGACACTGCTTTAGGCACAGGGGATACAGCATTAAAACAAACAAACAGAGACAAATAGTATTGTCCTCACGAAGCTTCCTTTCCAGTAGGAAAGGCAGACAATAAACAAGTCAAATGTAAAATGTGCCACTGGTGATGAGAGCTTTAGAAAAAAAATAAAAGGTGGCACCTGTGGCTCAAAGGAATAGGGCACCGGCCCCATATACCGGAGGTGGCAGGTTCAAACCCAGCGCCATATACCAGAGGTGACAGGTTCAAACCCAGCCCCGGCCAAAAATTGCAAAAAAAGAAAAGAAAAGGAGAGGGGATTGGGAGGTGGGAGGAGAGTTTGATTTTAAATAGGTGGGCAGAAGGAGCCTCACGGAGAGATGATATTTGTGAAAAGTAATGAGCTAAGCCATGTGGCTAACTGGGGCAGAGCATTTCTGGCAAAAGAAAAAGTAACTGCAAAGGCCCTGGGGTGGGCATGTGCTTGGTATGTTGGAGAAATGTCAAGGAAGGCAGAGTGGCTGGACTGGAGTGGGCATGGGTGGAGGCTGAGATCAGGGCAGCAGTGTTGAGGAGGGGGCAAGTCAGAACACAGGGATCATGCGGGCTTCTCATCTGAGTGATGCCGTGGGAGCCGGAGCAAGGCACTGAGCAGTGACGTGAGCTGAATATGTCCCATTCCATCTCCAACGTGCATCTAGCTTTGACTATTTTGACATGCTCTCAGAATTTCTACATACCCTTGCCAGGAAAAGAGCACTTGGGCAGCAAAAAGGGAAGATGGTAATCCCCCATGGCTTTGTCAACCACACTTGATGGAGCCGAGGGCCCCTCTGCTCGCCTGCCTGCCTGGCCATGCCTGCCTCCACTCTCAGAGCCCCGGCAGCCCTTCCATGTCCACTACATCCGACAGTGTGAGCTGCTGAAGTTGGCTTCTCCTCGTTCCTAGAGCCAGCTGGGACATCCCCAGCTTCTCCTGAACCAGGTTAAAGCTGGAATGACAAGGGTTTGGCTCCTTCCACGCTGAGCTTGTTGGTGCCAGAGATTAGGGCAGAGACAGGCCTGCAATGTGCGAGAGACAAAGACAACATTGTGCTCCTGGCCTTAAAACAAAGTAAACTCACTGTCACCTCCACGTGATTCTCCCACACCAGAGAGCAAGAACAGAGGGTTCCTTCCACGAGCCTTCAAATAACCCTACAGGGCAGTGCCAATTTTACAGGTGCTAAGGCAGGCACAGAGTGGCAGAGCTCTGTCCCAGTGCTCTGCTACTTACCAGTTGCAGGGTCTAGGCCAGCAGTTCCCAATCTGTGGGTAGCGACTCCTTTGTGGGTAAAACGACCCTTTCACAGGGGTCGCCTAAATACATCCTGCATATCGGATATTTACATTACGATTCGTAACAGTAGCAAAATTACAGTTACGAAGTAGCAACGAAGATAATTTTATGGTTGGGGGTCACCACAACACAAGGAACTGTATTAAAGGGTGGCGGCATTAGGAAGGTTGAGAACCACTGGTCTGGGCAGATGCTTCATGTCTGTGGGCCTATTTCCTCACCAGTGAAATGAGGGTAGTCATCAAAGCACCTCCTCCTTACGGCTGCTTAGGATATGTCTGGCCCAGGGCTAAATGCTTGCCATGGATCATCTCATTTAATTCTCCCAAACATCTGTTAATGAAGGTAACAAATATCACCTCCATTTTACAGATGAGGATACTGAGGCTTAGAAGGGTACATGATTTGGCTGTCCAGCTAGTGATTGGCAGAGCAGGGATTTTTACCTACAGGATCTGATGCCGGACTCTAATTGCTTAATCACTATCATCTACTAGACTGTCTCTGGGATTGTTGTGAAGAATAAGGTATGAAGATGCAGGTGAAACAATCAACTTGGTACTTGGAACATAGTACCTTGGAACACAGTACCATAGGCTCAGTAAATGTTACTTATCAGCACTATTATCATCATCACCATCATCGTTCATCAGTATTCTTTCTCTCCAACAGCAAAAGTGAATCATAACTTGCATGATGAGATTGGAAGAACACTAAATGCCTCTGTAGCTTGCCACTGTGCTCTGAATTTCCTTCACCAGCATTGCTCCCTAAAGCTCCATTTGGCCCACTCTTTTCTCTCTCTCTTTCAGGAAATAGAGGTAAGCTCACTGCAGATGGGATGGTTTGGTTGCAAAAAAAATAATGCCATTTCTTCCATTCCTATATCCCTGACACTTTTAGCTCCTTCCATGTAGAGGAGAATTCTGGTTTCCATCCTATATTGGCTATAAGAATTTTCTGTGGCCATCTGGACTTTTCAGAGGTTTGAAAACGCTAGTCTGCTAGAAGTTGGCCTCTTCTCTTACTTTTGGAACCCTGCAATCATGATATGAGAAACCAGGCTAGTCTGCTGGAGGATAAGTGATCACAGGGCAGGGGGCCACTGTTGTCCTTGCTACTAGGGCTGCCCCATCATAAACCAGCAGTCCCAGCCAACATACAAGCTGACTGCAGACACATGAGCAGCCCAGCCAAGATTATCCAAAACCAGAAGAACCACCCAGCTGAACTCAACACAACTGCCAACCTAAAGAACTATGACATAAATAATGGGTTGTTGTCTAAGCCACTAATTTGTGGGGTGGTTTGTTATGTAGCAAAAACTGACCAATGGAGCAGTCTACCGTAGTGGAAAAATTGCTGGCTTCAGACCTAGATTCCTGGGGTCTACTAGCTCCCCTCTTTATTTTCTGTGTGACTCAGGAAAGTTCTGCATCTATAAAATAATAATATAAAAGTTCCTATCCTCGTCATGCCCACCTTGCAGGGTTGTTGGTAGAGGACACCTTATAAATATAAAATGTTTTCCAAGTATCAGTCAGGCTGCACACTGTTAATATTATTCAAGGGTAGGTGGGGGGAGAGAAACAAAGGTCTAAATCCTACTGTTTGCTTAGGCCTGTGTGAGATACCACTGTAGATATGTGGAGTAGACATCTCTTGTTTATGCCTATCCAGCACTTATCTGGATAGCCTTTTTGGGGGAGTAAAAGTCCCCCAATTTTCCTTCAAGAAACCATCCCTCTCTCAGTATCAATTTGTGTGGCTCAGGTGGGGTTCACCTAAACCTGGTCCCTAGAGGTGTCAATGCCTGGCCAGTTAGTGTATTATACCCCTCAGGCTGCTGTGATTGGTTCAAGGATAGACACAGGACTCAATCTGGGCCAACAAAGGCCTGCGCTAAGACTTTTGGGGAAAAGTATTCCTTTCACATTGTATATCGAAGCAGTACCCTGGACCCCATAAATGCATCAATGTACAAAGTTATGATTTAATAAAAACTAATAAAACTTTTTAAAAAAGAAAAGTATTTCTCTTTTGCTAAGCTGGTAGGACAGAAGTCTCTAGCTACTACTGATCAGGTCTGCTATGGGAAAAGCCTGTTGCAGAATGAAAGCAGAGCTGGAAGATAGAGACTAATTCCCCATGATGCTGTTGGGATGCTGGATCTAGCCATTTTGGCTACCATGAGCCAATATGCCCCCCTGAATTTTGATTCCTTCCAAGTTTTAGAAGCCAAACTTAAGAGAATTTCCACAATTGTAGCCCTCCTGAGATCTCTCTGTATGTCTTCAGGGTGAGACCATGCTCCCTGCAAGCAAACAGGTGTTCCAAAGGCAACCAAAGTTGGCTGAGCCCTGGAGAAAAATATACCAACCTTCAGCTACTCCTGGAATTTCTCCCTCCCCATCATGGAAGCTGGGTGGAGCTGCCAAGCTCCATGGAGAAAAGGAAATGTTTCTAAAGCATCCTCACCAAGGCCCGCTGAGACCCTGCACTGGCAATTAAAATTCAGTGACAATAAACAACACTAATTAAAGGCAAAACTAAGTACTTAATAAGACAAATGAGGTGGCAGTAGTAAAAGTCAGGATGAGAGAGCTGGCATTAATTTAACAAAAAGACTAATTTCTTCCCTTTTCTAAAAAGGCTACGTGTGCGGTACGTGTGTGCAAGTGTGTGTGGGAGTGCGTGTCTGGAGAAAAGGTTTAGATTTTGTTAATGTACAAAATGCCTGGGATTAGTTCTGCATGGGGTAGAGGTGAAGGTGTCTTCCCAGAAAAGGGAACATTTGGGCTAGACCTTGAAGACTGAGCTGGGTGTATGGAAAACAGGGAGGAAGGGGAAACCAGGATGAAAAGAGAAAGTGGAACCCCGTGATGAACCCCTGTCCTTGTGGACTGACAACAGTGCATAGCACGTCTCCAGACACCTCCGACTTCCAGTCAAAGATCCAGAGTCTAAGATCCACGTTCTTAGCAGACCGTTCAGCAAGGTGACTAAGAGTATGGGTTTGAGATCCAAGGCCATTCTGCCATTTACAGGCCAGGTCACCTCGGACAAGTTTACTCACATGCCTACACCTCAGTTTCCTTATCTGTAGAGTGGGGGTGCAAATAGGACCCCTTTCCAAATGAAACTGTGAGGATTAAATAATATATGTGAAGTCCTTAGGCCAGAAGCTGGCACAAAATACTCCCGTGTCAAATGGAAGCGATCAATAATTTGTTATTATTAAGAATAATCTGAGATGGGTGGAGGAAGGGTGATTGGTGGGTTCCCACTTATGGTGCATCTTAGAAGGGTACAAGTGAAAATTACTAAATGTAGAATATAAATGTCTTCATATAGTGATAAAAGGCCATGAAGGCTATGTTAAATAGTTCAATGAAAATATTTCAGATTGTATATGAAGTCAGCACATTGTGCCCCATGATTGCACCAATGTACACAATTATGATTTAATAAAAATT
>CAUYRH010164312.1:0-37326 GCA_963574655.1 Perodicticus potto | reverse complement strand
GCCCTTGGTAGAGTGCGCGTCACACAGTTCACAGCAACCTCCAACTCCTGGGCTTAGGCGATTCTCTTGCCTCAGCCTCCCGAGTAGCTGGGACTACAGGCACCCGCCACAACGCCCGGCTATTTTTCTGTTTTGCAGTTCGGGCAGGGCTGAGTTTGAAACCACCACCCTACCCCCTGAGCCACAGGCACCACCCTTTTACTGTAGTTGTCCATCTACTAGTTTCAAATTAGTATTGAGTACATGGAATGCTCATTTTACATTCCTGAGATACTTTACTAAGAAGAATGTTCTCCATGTCCATCCAGGTAAATAGAAAAATAGGTAAAGTCTCCATCTTTTTTAGCTGAATAGTATTCCATGGTATACACTGCCACAGTTTATCAATCCACTCTTGAGTTGACAGGCACTTGGGTTGTTTCCACATCTTTGCAACTGTGAATTGAGCTACTATAAACATTCTGGTGCAAATGTCCTTATGGTAAAAATGATTTTATTTTCTTCTTGGTGGACAACTAGTAATGGCATTATGGGATCAAATGAAGGTCTGCTTTTCTCTGGTGATTCTCTGTACTTTTCAAAAAGGCTGTATTAATCTGCAATCTCACCAACAGTATAAAAGGATTTTCTTCTTTTTCTACACCTTCACCAACATCTGCTGCTTTGGGACTTTGTGATGGGGGCTATTTTCACTACTGTTAGCTGATATTTCAAGGTGGTTTTGATTTGCATTTCTCTGATGCTTAGAGATGATAATCATTCTTCATGTGTTTTCCACCCATTCTTCTGTTGTCTTGGGAGAAGATTCTGTTCGTTTCTCTTGCCCAGTGATTAAATGGATTGTACCCTTTCTTCTTTTCCATTTGCTTGAATTCTTTGTAGATTCTAGTTACCGGCCCCTGTTCAGATTTGTAACATGAGAGTATCTTCTCCTATTCTGAGGGTTGCCTGTTTGCTTTGTTTATTGTGTCTTTAGCTGTGTGGAAGCTTTTAACCTGGATCAGGTCCCATTTGTATATTTCTGATGCTGCCGCTTTTAAGTTGCAGCTTTGCTGACATTTACAGGAGGGAGAATTACTGTTACAACATTATGCTAGAAAAAAGATAAAATGTCTATTACAATATCAATACTAGAATCGTACATTGAAGTCAATTTTCTTAACGATTAAACCAATTTCTCTGTAGCATATTTTTCTAAGTCTGCATGATAACTTCTCTATAATGTTTAATATTTTAAACATTAATGTTTCAAAGATCTTACTAAAATTGAACCAATGCTTACGGTTCTAGTATGAGCAGATGGAAATCATGTATCAGAGGAAAAGTAAATAGTTGGACTGAGTTTTGGGACAGAGACAACTACTAAGAATATATTCTTTTAAACATTTATTGGCCTGAATTACAGTTAACCCTATGATGGGTGTAAGGCTCAAATGGGGAATTTATTTTCAAAACACTGGTGTGTGTGTGCGTGTGCGCATAATTTTTAGCATAGACAGAGTCTTGCTCTTGCTTAGGCTGGTCAAAACTCCTGAGCCCCCACCCCCCATATATATATATATATATTATATATATATATATATATATATAATAATTATAATATATATATAATATTATTTGGTGGTCCCCAAATCAGTAACACCATTAAGACAGGGGCATTAAAGGAGTAAAAATTCCTTTTAGGAATAAAAATTCGCAGGTCCCATCTACTGACTGAGAAACTCTGGGAGGGGCCCCTACCATCTCTACTTTAAGCCCACAGGTGACCGTATTGTACCCAAAGTTTGAGAACTACTGATCTAGTTCAAGCCCATCTCTCTACAGTGAAGAACTGGAGAACCACAGGATGTGAAAGGCTGTGGAGTGAGGTACCTGGGAAAGTATAAAGCTGATGCTAGAAACCAGTGTTCTGAATACCTGTCCAAGACTGCTTTCCATTGGGTGGAGCCATTTTTGATTTCAAATGCATTACTTGAACAGTGTCATCTCTCTTCTAGGAAGACAGAGAGTATTCTCCATTAATTTATGGAGAATAAAGAGCTAATGATAGTAGTCTTTCCAATGGCCTTAACAATAACTGTGAAGTTTATGGAGCAGTTATCTTTTAATTCTCATTTCTTCCCTCCTTTTGACCCATCCATTACCAGGGTAGCTGTGTCTGTCTTGAGAAATCAAGCACCATTTTTATCATGTTGCTCTGATGGCCCGTCTATAGCAGTGGGAGACTTTAATTTCATGTAAATACATTTGGTTGCCAAATTAACTCATGTTTTTAAGACTTAAATGGTTCTTTTCTACAATAGTAGTTTTTGTCTTTATTTTTAAAAAACTTATAATTGACTCCTCCTTTCAGCACATTTTTTGGGTGCTAATGATGTACCAGGCACTGTGCTGAGATACAGACAGAAATAATTTCGTATTGTTCTGAGTTTTTAGTCCATTTCCTGATCATCAGAAAAAATTTTAATGAGCTCAGTGCATGTAGCTTAGCCACTAGGGAGCCAGCCACACACTGAAGTTGAATGGGTTCAAACCCAGCCTGGACCTGTCAAACAACAATGACAACTACAACCAGAAACAGCCAGGCGTTGTGACAGGCGCCTGTAGTCCCAGCTCCTTGGGAGGCTGAGGAAAGAGAATCACTTAAGCCCAAGAGTTTGAGGTTGCTGTGAACTGTGATGCCACGGCACCCTGCAACAAAGAGGGCAACAAAGTGAGACTCTGTCTCAAAAAAACAAAAAAAAAAGAAAAGAAAAAAAAATTTAATCACTCCATTGAAATAGTGAGATTACATGTTAACAGAGGTAGGTACAGAGTTATACTTGAGGTTTATTACATATAGATGCTCTTTGACTGACAATGGGATCATGTCCTGATAAACACAATGCTAAGTTGAAAATATGACATACCTACTGACATCATAGCTTAGGCTACCTTGAATGTGCTCAGAACATTTACAGTAGCCTACTGTTGGGCAAAGTCACCTAACACAAAGTCTATTTTAAAATAAAGTGCAGATTATCTCATGTAATTTACTGAATACTGAACCAAAAGTGAAAAACCTAATGGTTGTGTGTGGGTGCTTCATGTATGGTGTTGGTTTTGCATCACTGTAAACGGCAAAAGATTTATGCAATCTGAAGAGAAAGCAGAGTATTTTCATACTACGGTAAAATCAAAAACCATAAACCATTATAAGTCATGGACCACCTGTACTCAGCATGGGTTCCTCCTTTCTATTTTACAGATAAAAATACTTAGATTCAACATGTTATCTGTGGATCAAATATTTCTCTGAGGTGATGTTATGATGCCTACTTTCTGCCTAAGCCACTTTGCCACCTTGTAGTGGAAGCAAAGGTAGAATTTAGTGGGCTGGAGAAAGGTGGTTTAAGGCTTTATAGGTTAGACCAGGCAGGCGCTGGTCAAAATTAGGAGTTTTGTGCTTAGTGATTATGAAAACAGCATTGAAATCACCATTACATAAGTGATATTAGAGCTGCCTCTGAGTTTTACTAATTTCGTTCTAACCACTGAGATGTCCCTCAACACTAGCCACAATGGCAGTAACTACCATCTCTGCTGTCACAGATTGTGAGATGGCAGAAAACTCCTTCAGAGTAAGTTAACTTCCCCCTTCTTATCTTGGAGAAAACATTAGGATTCCTCCTGGGTATTGTTCATAGACACTAGAGGTACAAAGCATAGGAAAAATGTTATTTGTCTGTTTTAATATAATAAATATCATAAACTCTGTGCTGTGGGGAGATGAATAGGGTTTGCCCAGTCTTCAAGATGCTGACCTGTACTCTTTGACCAGTTAGGACAATTCTAACGGACCAAATGGGCTTGCAGACTTTTTTTACCCCAGTTTCAGATATGAACATCAGGGAAGTCTTTGACATTTCACTTTTGAAGTTAATTCTGAGCATGATGTAGTCTGTCAAAGGAAAATCCTTGGTATGGATACATTTCTTTTTGAAGCCATCAGTTATCCTCGGAAGTTAAAAGTATTTTCATCTGAATGTGTCATCTCTCCTGAAGGGTGTATTTATTACTATCACATTGGGATTCGGGAAGGCCACTTTAAAATCTTTTAAATTATCTGAGTTTTCCCCCTAATTAAAAAAGTTTAAAGTATTAGTATAAGACTTTCTAGAAAGACTGGGACATGTACATACATGTGTGTGTATATATACATATATATATATTCCTATATATTAATAGAAATAATTTCTGGATAATAGAAGTAATTTCCAGATATATAAGATGATGATGGATTATTTTCTTTTCTGTTTGTGTTATTCTGATTTTATTTAATGAACACAAGTTGAACTTATAATAAGTAGTGCTCAAACCTTTAAAAGTACATTTAAGGTATGGAATTTAAGCAGGTGCATGAATAGTTACTAACAGAGCACATAGATAAAAATCTTGCTGATAATTTTCTTAATGCTTATGATAAATATTAATTTATGTTGGAATTTGAGCGTTGGGGTTTGGTGGCTGTGTAGACACTTCTAGGGCACAAAGAAGTAGCAAGGTGATAAGTATAATAAAGTTGAAAATCAACAGATTAGCCAGGCGTGGTGGCAGGTGTTTGTAGTCCCAGCTGCTCAGAAGGCTGAGGCAGGAAGATTGCTGGAGGCCAAGAGTTTGAGAAGCTGCAGTGACCTCTGATGACACCACTGCACTACAGGCCAGGTGACAGAGTAAGACCCTGTCTCAACAATAACAACAAAAATAATCAAGAAGACTTAGAATAAATACTAATAGTGGTAATGTTTTAGAACACTATTATGAAAAGAAATACCAGAATGCCATTTTCATCTTTAAAACCGTTTTTAAAAAGGAAATTCAAATATATGTGAAAGTAAACAGAATATTGTAAGGGTCCCAAGTTACTCAGAACCCTATTTTAACAATCAGCTACCTACTCATGGCCAATCTTGTTTCATTAATCATCTTCCTCTTCCTTCTCTGCCTCCTATCCCTGGATTATTTCCAAGCAAATCCCAGTCATCTTAAGGGTATTAAGCTTACTCACTTATTGCTTTGCATTAATTATTGCTTTGTATTAAAGGAGTATCATTTATGCAAATTACTGTTTGCCCTAAAGAGGATCCAAAGAAGGTCTGTACATCACAAATAAAGGATCTCTTAAGTCTCTTATTCTGTAGATTTCTTTTGTTAATTTTTTATTGATTGTGAGGTACAGATACAGATTTGTTTTATGGATATATCACATAATGGTAAAGTCTGGGCTTTGTGTAACCATCAACTGGTTAGTGTACATAGTATCCAGTAAGCAATTTCTCCTCTCATGCCCCTCTCCTACTCATGAGACTGTCATGTTTGACTATGGCCTCCAATTCCATCCATGCTGCTGTAAAACACATGATTTTTTTTCTCTGGGTGACTAGTATTCCATATGTGTGTGCCTGTGCCACATTTTCATCTGTTCGTGAACTGATGGGTACTTAGGATTTTTCCATGTCTTTGTTATTCTGAATAGTGCTGCAGTAAACATACGTCTATTTTTGATAGAATGACTTATTTTCCTTTGGGCAGATACCAATAATGGAATTGCTGGATCTATCTACTCAGTCTTTAAGGAATCTCAATACTGTTTCCATAGAGGTTTTATTTATTTATATTCCCACCAATAGTGCCTGACCATTCTCTTTCTTCTACATCTATGCCAATATCTATTTTTTTGCAGTTTTGGCCAGGGCCAGGCTTGAACCTGCCACCTCTGGTAAATGAGGCCTGCACTCTACTCCTTGAGCCACAGGCACCACCCACTGTCTATTGTTTTTTGACTTTTTAATAACAGCTATTTAACTGGAATAAGGTAGTATCTCACTGAAGTTTTAATTTGTATTTCTGTTTAGTGATGCTAACATTTTTTCATGTTGGCCATTTGTCATCTTTTAAAAAATGTTCATGTCCTTTGCTCACCTTTTAGTTTTTTTTTTTATTTTCTTTTCCTTGAGTTCCTTGTAGATTCTGGGTATTATTAGTACTTTGTCAGATGCATAGTTTGTGAATATTTTCTCCCATTCTGTAGGTTGTCCGTTTACTTTGTTGTTAATCTATAGATCTTTTAAGTCCTTTCTACCTTGTGCTTTTTTTGCTTGAAAAAAAAACTGGGTTACTTCTTCTGTAAGTTTCACATTTTGAATTTTACTAATAGCATTACATTCATTGGTGTAATAATTTGTGATTCTCTGTCGTAATGTTTCTTATAAACTGGTAAATACAGAAGCTTTATTAAAGTTTGATAATATTTTTGTTCTTTTAGCAAGACTATCATGGGTATATGTGACCGAATAAATCTAGCATCTAAAGTAGTGGGGGATCCTAATTTCTTAAAGACATCTAAGTAAATAAAATTGGGAGGCAGAGATATTAGTGAATTGAATTTTCCGGAATGATATAGCAGTTAAAATTATTGCCAGGAGTCTTTTAGCATGAATCCAAATACTTAAGAACTGAAAGGAGTTCATAGGTCCAAGTTTGCTGGTCTGAAAGAGTGGCATGGAAATGGCCCCCATGACTGCAGTGGGAACTATGAGTTATATACCATGCACTGTAGACCTATGGTGCCTGGTCCAGTAGCTTCTGGGTATTTAAATTAACACTGAATGAACTCAAACTAGTTATATCTCAAGTGCTTGGTAGGAACACATGGTTAGCAGCTAGCACACTGGGCAGCATAGACTTTTCTGCAATGAGGGAAATATTCTCTAGTCAGGTTTGGGGCTCTTTGGAGAGAGCATGGAACAGCAGATGAACTGAATGTAATTTTCTTGGCATTCAAGTAGATTTTGAAATATTTGGTGATAAGTTTTTAGTAAATTTTATCATTTGGACTGCTGTAGTATTATCCTTAGATAGCTGCCCTTTTAAGACATGATGTTGCAGCCTCATGTGTTGGTGGAAAATATGAGCAGTGTGACTTTGAACACGTTTGTTAGAGATACCCTTTCTGTCTCTGGTTATGATGTGACTCAGCCTGCTAATAAATATATCTAGACAGCATACTGATAAGTGATACATAAATAAAAGGAAAGCTAGTAATAGTTGCTGGGGTAATGTGATCAGAAACACATGAATGATATCTTTAAGTTTCTTATAATAGTTTTATGAAATGATTCCACAGAGTGAAGGTTTTATAGTACCAAAAAATGAGTTAGCAGAACAAGAACAAAAAATTTAACTATAACAAACACAGTATTATTCAAAAGTAAACTTTAAAGCTAGTTGAGAAGGCAATTCCTTAAATTCTAAAGGTGGTGTGAAGAAACAAAACTTACCAAAAGGATACCTTGTTATCAAGTGTATCTCATATAAATATTATAATGGTTGACCTAACTACCTACCTTCTTGCTGAAGATTTTCTGTCCCTTAAATACTGTACTTTGAGTAACTAAACCCTGTTTAACATTTTACAGCGGAAGTTCAGAGTGAAATTGAAAGAATTTTTGAACTTGCAAGAACGCTGCAATTGGTGGTTCTTGATGCAGACACTATCAATCATCCAGCTCAACTGAGTAAGACCTCTTTGGCCCCTATTATAGTATATGTGAAGATTTCCTCTCCTAAGGTAAGTAGGGTTGCTATTCTTTGCTCTATAATCAAACTTTACTAAAATGAATTTTATCTTCCGCTTTTCAGTAGTAACAGCTTTTATAATGCATGCATAGAATATGAAGAGATTTGTCCGTCAAGAATTTTTAACAGGGTTCTGAGATACTTTCACAGAGTCTATGAAGTCCAAACTACTTCTAGGATAATACTAAGACACTCTTCACCTTTTTCACTGTTGTGATGTTTGCATGAATGATCAAATGCAATGGTAGGTAAAACTGGTGGAAACTAAGCATGAATCGAGACTAGTATTAAAAATCATCATTGCCATGTTCTCGCTGTTTAAGGAAGAAAAAGCCACTGTCGCTTGTTTATTAAATTAATTCTTTAGTAGGAGTCCTTTTAATATTCTGTCTCATGAAATAGCCAATACACCAAAATAAGTTGTCGGAAAGACAAGCACTGATGTGATTATTTGAGATGTAAGCTAAACTAGCCACTTGTTCATAGAACACCATTTTTATCTCACAGAACTAACAGGCTATTCTTATTCAAACTTGGATATTTGGCAGATATTTTATTGAACAAAGTGAGCCTGCCGGTTGAGTGTGGTGGTTCATGCCTGTAATCCTAACACTTTGAGAGGCCAAGGCAGGAGGATTATATGAGGTCAGGAGTTCAAGACCAACCTCAGCAACATAGTGAGATCTTCCCTCTCAACAATGAAAATATTGTTTTTAAATTGCCTGGGTATGATGGCAGATTCTTGTAGTCCCAGCTTACTGCAGAGGCTGACACAGAAGGATTGCTTGGGCCCAGCAACTGGAGGTTACAGTGAGCTATGATCCCACTCTGGCCTGAGCAACAGAGCAAAACCTCCTGAGTCTTAACAAAAAAAAAAAAAAAAAAAAAGTAAGCCCACCACTTTGAGGAGAACATGTGTTGACAGTAAAAGAACTCAGGGAACCATTATTTTTTAAGTCTATGAATGATATTAATTTCAAGGCAGACTAATGGTACTGAATTACTTCACTGATGTGTTTTCCAATGCCACATGCCAAATAGTCTTTAAAAAATCACTACTTGTTGAGTTTTGGTATCAAAGAAGAACATCCACAATTATGTGGGAAGGCTACTAAAATATGCCTCCTTTTCTCAAGGAGGTTGGATTTTCTTTGCATATTTCAAACAAAATAATACATTGTAGTAGACGGAATGGAGTAGCAGACAGCCCTCATGGTCCTCTGTGAAGCCAGGCATTTGAGAGGTTTGTAAAAGAAGACCTATTCTTATAAGTAAATTATGTTAACATAACTTTTATGTTATTTATTACTTTACATGAATTTTGTTAGACTTTCTCAGTTTTATTTGTAATATGGTAAATATTTAAACAAAAATTCTTTGGGGTTCTCAACAATTTTTTAAAACCTTGAAAGGTTTTGAGACAAAATATCTGAACTACTAGTCTACATGTAACAGAAACAAAAAACAAGAAAAACTTCAAAGCTCCATGCTTGTCCTTAAAGCTTGCACAGAGATTTATGTTGGCGTGTTAATTTTGAAGATGATCTCATACGGTATATTTTGTAGCTCTATTATAAAGTCTTTATTGTATATACAATAAGGTCCTATATACATGTATAAAAAGACCCCAGAGAAAGAAGTCAGAGATGTGCCTTCAGAGTGCTGATATTCCTGTTAATAATTTGTATTTTTTACAGGTTTTACAAAGGTTAATAAAATCTCGAGGGAAATCGCAAGCAAAACACCTCAATGTCCAGATGGTAGCAGCTGATAAATTGGCTCAATGTCCTCCAGTAAGTTATCTCTCTATATAGGGCATAATCCAGTTGAAAAGGTCAGACTCAGCATTGTATTTTTACAAATAAGCAAACAAAAAACAGACAGTCAAACACCTGTCAGGGAAGAGATTCCTACTTACTCCAAAGGGTATTCGTTCCAAAGAAATGGAAGTAGTCTGCCTGCCTCTTACAGAGTATCCTGTGGTAATTTCATTTTGTTAATATCATGGGTTTTTTTTACATCTTTTTTCACTGTTGATAGATAACTTTTCTGTGCTGTCTCGCTCTTAACTATGATGAAGCCTGTGTGCTTTCTGGTGGTTGTTACTGGTTATGCATTCGATGTCTGAAACACTGATTTGAGGGGGACCGACTGCAAGAGAAAAGGAGAAGGGCAGGAGCAGGTGACCCAGAGCAGCCGCAGTACCTAGGGATTCAGCTCCTCGGCCCTTCTCTCCCTCATTTTTGGGATCTGGGGAAGGAAGTTCAGCCTTAGGCCAGTGTAACTGTGCTGTCTGAAATGTCTGCCCCTGCAGGAGTTGTTTGATGTGATCTTGGATGAGAACCAGCTCGAGGATGCTTGTGAGCACCTGGCTGACTACCTGGAGGCCTACTGGAAGGCCACCCACCCTCCTAGCACCAATCTCCCCAACCCTCTCCTCAGCCGTACTTTAGCCACTTCCACTCTGCCTCTTAGCCCCACCCGAGCTCCTAATTCACAGGTAAGGGATTCTTATTTTAACAAGTCTTCATAGAAAACCTAGGCTGCTTAAGGGAACACCACTGAGATCCAAAGCCAGATAGCCAGCACAGGGCTTATTCCCCATACACTAACTCTACCCTAGACCAGTGGTTCTCAACCTTCCTAATACAGTTCCTCCTGTTGTGGTGACCCCCCAACCATAAAATTAGTTTCTTGCTACTTCTTAACTGTATGGATCATAATGTAAATATCTGATGTGGAGGATGTATTTAGGCAACCCCTGTGAAAGGGGTCACTACTCCCAGGTTGAGAACTGCTCCCTAGACCAACATTACAAACCATTTAACCAACTCCAGCATAATCTGTTAGAAAAGCAATGTGAACAGACCATCCTATGAATAATATAGGCTTTAAAACTCACTGCATGTTCTTTAAGACAGAGCTAGTCAGTGGCACGGGTTATGGAAGCAGACCACCTGGATTCCAGTCCTGGCTCTACCTCCAACTGAATTTTCATCCGGGAACAAGTTCCCCCACTGCTCTTAACTCAGGAATAATGAGGGCAGACTATCTTTTATAATTAACGGATTTACCTCCTGTCGTTTGTCACGAGTTAGGGCTGGCAGATGAACAGTGTCTATCCCATATTGTCATTGAAGCATTTTAGAAATTATTTTGGATTCTTTTTCTTAATCTTCCCACATACCCTTAAGCAGTGGTAGTTAAGGCTCCATCTGCCAAACACTCTTGGGGACCTGCAACTCTTTTTAACCACTCCTATCCTTCTCCTTTGTATGTAGTATGTTCTCTTGTGGTTAAATATAGTTTGCAGGTCCCCACTGCTTCTTTGTGGGTTTTCTTTCTTTTTTTTTTTTAATTTCTATGTGCACTGCTCTGGACACTTACAAATTAATATACAGTACAAACCTTACAAATCCCAGTGGACACTATCACAGGAATTGAGACGGGTTAGAATTCTAGTTCCTTACACACTGACCTTGGTTAATGCCCATGTGCTCCCTCCTTGGCAGGGTCCTCAAGGAGAGCAGAAGACCGATCGCTCTGCTCCAGTCCGCTCTGCTTCTCAAGCTGAAGAGGAACCCTGCCCGGAACCTGTCAAGAAATCCCAGCACCGTTCTTCCTCCTCTGCCCCCCACCACAACCATCGCAGTGGTACAAGCCGCGGCCTCTCCAGACAAGAGACATTTGATTCCGAGACCCAAGAGAGTAGAGACTCTGCCTATGTGGAGCCCAAGGAAGATTATTCCCATGAACACGTGGACCACTATGCCTCACACCGTGACCATAACCACAGAGATGACACCCACGGGAGCAGTGACCACAGACACAGGGAGCCGCGGCACCGTTCCAGAGACACGGACCGAGAGCAAGACCACAATGAGTGCAACAGACAGCGAAGCCGTCATAAATCCAAGGATCGCTACTGTGACAAGGATGGAGACGTCATATCCAAAAAACGGAATGAGGCCGGGGAGTGGAACAGGGATGTCTACATCCGCCAATGACTTCTGCCCTTTTGTGTGTGTGTTTTTTTTTTTTGAAGTCTTGTTTAACAGCACCCTCAAACAAAATTTTGGGGGTCTCGATTGCAATCATATGTGATCTGTCTTGTAGTATTTTGTATTGCTGTTGCTTGAATAGCAATAGCATGAAATAGAGTATTCCTAGACTTTTTTTCTTTTGTAAATGCTGTATCCATTGGCCTGGAACGGCTGCAGTCCTCCGGTTCTATACTGGACTCTTCACAAACTGTCGGGTAGCTGCCACTTCAACAAAATCTGTTGCCATGCAGGTGATACCAGCGTTTTAAGAAATGTAGTGGATGTGTCTGGCAAGCCAGAATCAGCACAGACAGAAAGTGGAGTTTCTTGTTTCTCCATATTTTTAATACGCGGGCACCTGATTTGCATATTCATTCATGGACCACTGTTTCGTGCTTGTACCTCTGGCTGACTAAATTTGGAGACAGACTCAGTCTTGCCTTACACAAAGGGGATCATAAAGTTAGAATCTATTTTCTATGTACTAGTACTGTGTACTGTATAGACAGTTTGTAAATGTTATTTCTGCAGACACCTATATATATCAGTTTGATCACACTATAGAGTCTTAATGCCAAGTCAGCAGATTTGCTTTATGAATTACAGGGACTAGAAATACCCACATTCAGGAAATTTGTAATAACATTGTCCAGACACTATCCTCGTTCTATTAGAAAGTCTGTACATACTGTAAATATGTGTGATTGCTTGACATGAAAAGTTTGATATCTGAATGTTATACCATCCTTGTAAGTTTATAATTTTCACCATAAATTATGGTAAATATAACCAAACTGCAGAGGTTAACACTGATTGTGACGCTGGTGTCGTAGTCCCTGCACTGGAGGATCCGAGCCGGAACCCGCTGTGTGCTCGTGTGTGTGTATCTGTGTGTGAGAGGGAGTGCCTGCGGTGAGTTAGTGCCCAAGACTGAGGAGAAAACAGACTGGGATGTAGAATGCTGCCCACCTGGCTTTGTGTCTCCTTGTGCTCCGTGTTGCTTTAGAATCCATCGAGCAGTCAGGGAATGTGAGGAAGCTTGCTGCCAAAGGTAACTAGGAAAGCATTCATCTGCTGGCTCCTAGAGAGTAAAAATACAGGCAACTTTTACTGTGAGTGTTTCACTGGAAATGTACAATCTTTATGTGTTAAGAGAATTTGTGGAATTATTTCGTGGGAAAATAAATTTTTATGACTTCTCCCACTTCATTTTCTAAGCTTGCCTACTGTTCCTGGTGTTTCTCTCTTACCTCACCCACCGTTCTTCCCCACCACCAGCTCCCACAGTCTCACTGTCAGTACTCAGAAGTGCTTCTTACAACCAAAGTTTCCGCTCTTCAGAAGTAATCAGGGCAAAAATGGGGGGACTTGCAATGAATAAAATGTTAACATTTTCCTACATCAGATATCTACTCTGAAGGGGGACCTTGAAGACACTATCTCCATGCCTCAATTACAATGCTGTTAAGAAGCTTCCAATGTGTTGCTGTGTTAATGCTACAGCTTTTTCTGTGTCTCTTAAGTGTATATTTTCTCCAGTCACGACTGGATAGGTAAGACAGTATCAAGTGTGTGAGTTTGTCCCAGGAAAATTCCTATCTGTAAATTCAGATTTGTACACTAACTTATTTAACAAAAGAATACTAGTTTTATTTTTTTGTTTTGCTTCCTTGCTTAATCCAAGTTATTGCCAAATATTGTTAACTTTTGTAAGTTTAAAGTGTTTTACATTTAACTCCCTACTGACCATACCCTTAAAAAAATTCAGTTTTAAAAATCAGTTACATGTACAGTATTTTATCAGCTAACATACGAAAAATTTCCTGTAGAAGCAATTTACTTGTTAATTAGCTCTATGGTGTTTACATGAAACTTATTAAATATAAAAGTGGTCATAATATATAACTTTGACAAAATCCTCACATCGATGGGAAACCGTATTTCAATTATATTTATAAAATATTTCTGCTCAACTTTCATCACAGCAAAATGTTGCTGATTACCAGTCTGACCCTCTTTGGTATTTCATCCCAATTAACAACTTTGGAATGTTTCGGTGTTCCTCCAAAAATTATCCTGAAGAGTTTGCATAAGAACATCTATACATGAAATCTGTAGAGTAAACATATGTATAAACTGTGTAGTAATTTGGTAAATGAAGAAACAGTCCCAAAGATGATGGGATCTACTGACTTGTGGAATGTAAAATTATAGTCTTCACACAGCAAAGGCTTAATCTTAACCTACTCAGTTGAAGAGTCATGATTTTTTAGTCATCCTAGAAAATGCTAAACATGTATTTAACAGTTGTATGTTTTGGTCAGACCTGTTTCAGTCTTTCCTACACTCTTTCTCTACTGCTAATGTAAGTTACTGTTACAAAAAGGTGCTGCTAAATGCAGGGTGTCTTAGTCATACTGTACTTTCGGACAATGCCACATTTTTAACATAGTCTGCTATGCATTCCTGTTAGACATTCACTGTCAGCTGCACTGAACTGTTTAACAAACCTAGTTTAAAGTAATTCATATAAAATAAAGAGCTGGCTTCTGCACTGTTTCTTAGTAGTAGTATTAATTGCCATTTTAGGAATGATTCATGTAATTGAGGATATGTTAAATATTCAACAACTCTTCCTCCTTGGGGAGTACCTTCCTTAGAGGCAAGGCTAAACACTTGATGTTCCTTTAGTAATCTTCCCATTGTGTCTGATTTAAAATTTAAAGCTCAAAGTAGGTAAAAGATTTAAGATGTGATCTCTAACAGAGTCATCTGTGTCAGTTCTTTAATTTCTGCTAAGTTGTGTTTTTAACCACTTATACTTTGCTGTTTACAATGTAACACATGGTTTTAAAGTAAAGTGTACTCCCTGTTGGTTTTAAATGCTTTTCCTGTTGCATTGACCTGTGTTAATACTAAATATGTTAAAATATATATTTATTAACTTTCCCTCACATTTTCCTCATTTTTCTCCCTTCCTACAGCATTTTTTTCCTTACATTTCCATGTATCTTAAGATTATGTATTTTATGTTCCAATTTGCTTATTTTTTTGAAAAGAAAAATCCTACTGAAAGTTGTCTACCTTTAAGGAAAATTTAACAATATTCCTTGTGTCCTTAATGTTTTCAATATGCAAATATTTTTCTTCCATTTTGCTGGCAATGCTTATATTCTGATTTTTGTTGCTATTAATGGTTTATAATTTTGTTATTATGCTGATTATCTACCATTTTCATCCCACTTAGCACATAAGGCTTTGCAGAGAGCTTGAGAAGAAATGGATTTTGTGGGGTTTATTAAAATACATTTAAAGCTTGAGAAGGTACGCTAAGCCCTGGAAAGAGAAATGTCACAGGTAAACTGTTTCTTTTTAGTCAAATAATGTCTACTGGATACAAGGCAGAATGAAGGCCATCAAAAACACACACATGCTTGAAGTAATTTCTCTCTCATTTGGTAACATTTACTGATTACCTGCTCTGAAGCAGCGACTGCAAAGCACAGGGTCTCTGCCTCCAGGGTGTTACCCAAATGTGGAGGAGGGTTTAGAGGGCATGGCTAATAAACTTGAATGAGAGAGTGTTCATTGCTAGGAAACCAACAGAGACTGGGACTGGCACCCAGTGAGGGGCGCCTAGACAACTTCAGGCAAGGGTGATTCAGCCAGGCCTCTCCCGAAAGGAGTCTTACCTGATCCAAGAGACCTTGCAATCATTATGGATAGAGTGATAGTTACAAGGAATTCCCAAAGGAAACCTACGAGGGAGAAAAAGGAAAGAAAACTATTAGGCAATTGTTGTCAATTATGCACTTCATCTGCCCAGGGCTGGGTAGGTTCAGGATGAGCTAACAGGACACATGGATGTAACGGCCACCACATAAGCTAACCTTTAAACTGTGCTTGGGTGCTGGGTATTTTAGTCTTATCTAAAAAGCCAGTAACAGTAGAATGAAATAAGCTGAGGCTATAATTAATGTTTTTAAAAAGCTGTCACTTACATTGGCCACCATATGGTCATTTTTGCAGTTCCACTGATGCTGTTTTTTTTGTCAGAGTCCATATTCGATTGAGAAGTAAATCCTTTTTAGTCTGGATCTGTCACAGGCACACTTGTCTTGTCTGATGTTGGTTTCATGTGAAATGGTTTATGTTCAATAGAACATCAAGGCCCAGCTCTAAGGGGCCAGGCCCGGTCCCACATGTCAGAAGTTGATTTTCTCTTTTTCAAACATGTTCTGATAATTTATGCATGTTTTTAAAAAATAAGGTATCCAACTTATAGAATATTCTCATTTTTAAAATTTACAGTGTAAACAAAATAATTATTTTACTTTCTAATTTAAAATCATGATCAAAATTAAACACAGGAAAGGTACACTATCATTTAGAAGAGTATTCATAATTCATTTGAAAGAGGAGCTGATGTCCCAAATAACAAGCACAGATAAGTAAGGTCAAATACTTACCTCAGTTGTTGGTACATAGTAAATACTATTATTTTAAGTGTCCTGGATTCTTGAGGAATTAAACATAGGAACTTGGGAACAGAAAACAATTATTTTTTGTAACCACATTAAATATTGCTATTTTATTCCTTTTGTTAGATTCATTCATTTTTAACATTACAAAATGACCTATATTCTTTTCAAATACTAGACCCAAAATGAAAATATGTTCCAGACATCTATAGACATCATCTCTTCTTCATACTCCACTAAACCCATAATGAAAACATTTTAAAAACACAAGATATTATTTCCTACAACTCCCTACTTCCTCTGTATCTCATGATCCTGGTAAACAGCTGGCAGCCATTTGTTTCCTTAGCAACCATGCCATCGCTCAGTTGGCCTGACAACACTTTGGCTTAAAAAAAAAAAAACCAAATGTCTGGAATTTTCATTTCTGAGTATCCTTCTCATATGTGCTTTTGCATTTTACAAATTTTGCAATGAAAAAACCTATACAATCCTTATTTGCCAATCGCATCATATCTTCTGTTCGGGCGTCTCTCAGAGAGTCAAGGTCAATGTTCTGCAGTGGCACAGCAGATGGATCAAATCGCTGCAGCTGTTTCAATTGTTCAAATGACAGGCCGGCTCCCAGCATCCCTTCTCCTCCAATCTGCGGTTCCTGTTTGGAGAAAGTGAATAAATGTGGATGAACGTCCTGTAATTAGTAAGTACGCCTGTGCAATTTAAGTTAAAAGACACTTTGTGTTGTAACGACCACATCTTCCAAAAATAGAAAAATGAGTAACTGCCTTTTACTTTTGTGGCACATATGTGCTGTTTTCCGGACAGTGAAGTGGGAAAACAGTAGTATGTGGTGACCATAATTCACTGGTCACCAATGGTCCTATTATGTCCTGAGTGCTTATCAAACACTATGAAGTTACAAAGGCCTGAGCTCTGTAGTTGGAAACACATGGACTCAAATAGCAGCTGCTACATTTTAGCTTTTGACATTAAGTAACTTTAAATAACCCAATTTCCTCACCTATATAACAGACAAAATCCTCAGGTCTAAGGCTTAAAGAAGGTGGTATCATACCTTTCATAAGCGCCCACTGGGCACTGAGTAAACAGAACGTTATTATCAATGAAGCGGTAGTCAAACTGCTTTATCACTGTCTAAAAGGCTGACTGGAGTTACACCTCGGATACCGCTCCCTGACCCATACCAATTGGGGAATAAAAGTTTTGTTGCTGTTGTTTTTACATGTACTACACGAACGAATATTAGGGATACATAAATTAAGGCTGTATCAATTAGTTTCAAGGAATAGAATCAAAAGAAATTGAGTGATACTTGCAAATCACTACTGAAAAAGACCTATAATCCTGACTTTAAATCACTATTTTACAGACAAATGTTTTTATGTTAGTAAGAGGGGTTTTCAAACATAGTTAAGAAAATGTAAGGGAAAGGCTTTCTCACGTAGTTAAGAAATATGTCACGGAAAACTTTCCATCTCTTTGAGGTCTATACTGAGCTACATATGTTGTGTGGACATGTATATAAACTTGCAAATTAATTCTGAAGTCTTTACCTGCAATGTAATTATCTTAATTTCTGAGTCTAGAAACCATCTCTTAAATTTATTTATGTATTCCAATTACCTATCTTCTGTATAGGAAAGTTCTAAAGCTAGATGTTCAACATTTCTAATTATTATTATGGGTTTAAAGTTAATCTCAAATGACCTGGCCTAAAAATTGAATTACAGTATTAATAAAGACCATAATAGAAAGTTAGACTAGTGCTAGGTAAAAAATTTTAAGAAAGCTTTTTAAATGTTACATGGTTTATCTAATAAATTGTAAGGAAACAATAATCCTGAACTACTTTTTTTCCTCCTAGCTGGTCTTTTGATATCCCACAGTTATCAAAGCCTGTCTGGGCTTTGATGGGACATGAAAGAAAAATGCTTAACATTTTCCATATCAGAAAACTACAGGATTGGAAAGGGAAAAAGAAAAACCTTTTAAAAAGGAAGAGACAAATAACATGAATAGTAACAAGTTTACAAATGGAATAAACATATAATACACCCAAGTTCTGTGCCATTTTAACACAATGGTCAGGAAAAGAGACAGCAATAAACTTTGTCAGGACATATACAAATTCCCTGTGGGCAGTCTTAAACTCAGAAAAACATTATGGCATGTTACAGTATTCATTTCAGAAGCTTTACTTAACATATTTCTTCTTGTAACACGCCGTGTTATCACTTGCTTCTATTTCTGTGATTTGATGACACAGACAGAAGTGAAACTATTATTACCTGGGGCTGAAGCTTCAGGCAAGGAAATGTTTTGAGGGCCCAGGCAACTTGTTTTTCATTTTCTGCCAATGTCACGGTGCACGTGCTATAAACGAGCACGCCCCCTGGCTTCAGCAGCTGGACTGCCTAAAGAAAACCGTATCAGATCACACAGGTCACAAGACCAAATGAACATCTGAGGGAATTCCACAGCACAATGTACAATCATTTTTCAGTATCTGGACAAAATGCAACAATGTTCTGTAAGGACCACGTCCCTAATTAGAGCACGTTAAGACCAACACTTGCCCAGAGTAGACACATTTCACTGTCGTGGAGCTGTCATAATCCACATGGACCAAGACTCTCTCAAACACACTCACTCATATTCACGCCTTTAGATATTATTTTTATGCTGAAAACTCACAAATTTACATTTTTAGGCCAGACATCCTTTCTGAATTCCATATTCAAATATTCAGTTGCCGCTCAACATTTCTACTATCAAATTTGACATTTCCCCAAAGGAACTGCCTATCTTCCCTCTGAAACCCACTGACATCTTTGCATCCTTCCAGATGCTCCCATCCCAAACCTTAAGAGTATCTTTTATGCTTCTCTTTGTCTCATATTTCCCATCTACTGGAAAATTCTATTGGGTCCACCTTCAAACCACAGCCAGAATTTGGCCATTTCTCATCACTTGCACTAACACCACGGTCCAAGCCTGGGTGATTGCAACCGTCTCTCACTCAGTCTACCTGCTGCCTTCCCTGCCCTCCTACAATCCAGTCTCAGTACAGCAGCCTGAGCAATGCTTCTAAACTTATCCCTTCTCAACCCCAAAGCCTTCAAATGCCCTCTGTTATCAGAGTCAAAGCCAAAGTCCTCACAGGCCATAGAGACCGACACACCCAAGTATCTGGTTGCCTTTCTGACCTTCTCTCCTAACCTCTTCCCCTCGCTCCCTCTCCTGCTGGCCTGGCACACGCACGGCACACGCCCACCTCAGGAGCTTGGCACCAGGGCAGAAAGTTTTAATCCTCCACACACTTGCTCCTTCAGATGCTCCTCTACTTACATGTCACGTTTTCAGCGATGCTCTTCCCAAACCCTAGGTAAAACTGGAACTATACCAATGCAGCACTCCTGTCTCCTCCAGCCCCCTTCCTGTCTTCACTTTGCTCCACAGGGTCATAGAATTATTTATTGCCTCATGATATGCTGAGTAGCTTATACATGTTCTTCCCTTCTCTGCTAGAGCAGAAACCCCATAAATAAGAGCAGGCATTCCCTGCTGTCTTACAACCGTACTATCAAACATCTAGAATAGTGTTTTGTATACAGTAGGCGCTCAGTGAGTATTTTTGTAATAAATAAGTGAATCAGGAAATAAGGTGTTATGCGAAAGTGGATTTGTCTGAAAGACCTGAAGTTTATATTTTCAAACTCCCAGATATTTAAAAAATTTTGAATGAGAATTTTAAAAAATACAGTATATTCTTCTGCTCATAGTGTTTTTTTTTTAAAGAGACAAGAGTTTCACTCTGTGAGGCTGGAGTGCCATAGCATAATCAAAGCTCACCATATCCTCAAACTCCTGGGCTCTAGTGATCCTCCCGCCTCAGCCTCCAGAGTAGCTAGGACCACAGGCACATGCTACCATGCCCAGCTAGTGTTTTTGTTTTTTTTTTTTAACAGAGTCTTGCTGTGTTGCCCAGGCTGGTCTAAAACTCCTGGCCTTGAACAATCCTCCCACCTTGTCATCCCAAAGTGCTGGATTTATAGGCATGAGCCATGGCACCAAGACTACTTATGCTTTTTAAACCAGAGTATGCTGATCAAAATTTACTTTGTGCAGTTTACAGGGATTTTCTCCATAAATCCTTGTAACAACAGTGAGGTAAAGTTACTACCGCCAGCAATAGGATAAGCTGTCATCCACCATGAAAGCCCGTACCCACGGTCACTTATGTGGATGAGGCACGGCTGGAATCAAGACTTTCCTGGTTCTTAAGTCTGATTCTCCATTTCTGTCCAGGCCAAAGGGCGCTCCTGCCGCACTCCTAAGTTCCTCCTCACCACTGTCAGCGTTCCCTTTCATTGCCATCATGATCGCATCTGCTCCTAGCAGCCTTTTAAAATTTCCTTTTTGCTATGACCTAAAAAGGACAAAAAGCCACATCCTTTACAGCAGAATCCTAATTTTACCCTCAAGTCAAAGTGTGTCTCAGCTATAAGAAAAGCTTCCTTTTTGCTGCTTGCTGTTTTAATTTCAAGGATGTGTTCTTTGAAGGCTATATAGGAAGAATAAGAACTTGAATTATCCGCAACCAGTGCTACATTTGTGAATGAAAGGAGATATCAGGATAGCTGAATAGAAATGTACTCAAAGACAACTTTACAGACTGAATAATTATAGAATATCCATTGCTGCTGGAGCCTATTGACTTTATAATCGGAAGGCTGAGAAGAAATGATCGATTCCTCTTTGATCAAATGCTGTTTATACTCTGTGATATCCACAATCATTTTTACAAGACTGAGTGAAATCGTCAAATGTTCTATCTGGACTTCTTCTAAAACAGTGGTTGTCAACTTTCCTAATACCACAGCCCTTTAATACAGTTCCTGTGGATCACGACCCACAGGTTGAGAACTGCTGTTTCAAAACATACTGGAGACCAGTTAAATTTGCAGTTTTCATGGTTCTTCTATCCTACACCAGCCTGTCACTTTCCATTTTTATCAATGGGTTTGCCTCTATTAGACTTTCTAATTTGCTATTTAAGATGACCCAGGAACCCTATTTAAAAAAAGGGTGATTAATGTTATATGCAATTCTTTATATCAATTAGGAACTATATGTTAACAACTCAGTAACTTTTTTAGAATACAGCAGAATGTTTGAAATTTATTAAATGTATCATTGAAGAAATTCTACTCGTGGCCTTACATTTTAAACAGTGACTCAACATAAAGGAAAACTCCCTGTATTTACAACTAAATTTTCTCAATCTTTTCTGTATATTCTTGTGTGTGTGTATGTAGTAAAATATATTATCGCACACAATTTACCATTTTAAGTATACAATGACATTGTGCAACCATCACCACCATCCATCTCTAAAACTTTTATCATCTCAAACAGAAAATTTGTACCCATTAAGCTCTTCATTCTCCCATTCCCAAGTCCCCAGTAACTTCTATTTAAATTTGCCTATTTCTAGTTATCTCATACAAGCACAGTCGCACAGTATTTTTCCTTTTGGGTCTGGTTCTTATCACTTAGCCTTATATTTTCAAGGTTCATCCATGTTGTAGCACATATCAGAATGTGATTCCTTTTTAAGGCTGAATAATGTTCCATGTATGTATATATCATATTTGGTTTGTCCATTCATCTGTCAGTGGACTTTTGGGTTGTTCCCACCTCCTGGCTACTGTGAATGAGGCTGCTATGAACATTACTCTCAATAGTTCAAGCATCAAACTAGCAAAGGTCAACATTCCTTTACAGAAAAGGGTCATCACATACCACAGTAAAGAGTCTTCGCTGTAATGGTTGATATGATGTCACTTCCTTCAAAGTCCAAGTACAAGCCATGTTTGGTCTCTGTCCCATTCCACTACAGGGTGCATCAAGAAGGATTCGGTCAAAAGTTTCTGGCAAGAAAGGAGGGCCTCCTGGAAAGACAATTAGAAACACTATTTGCCCTATTGGTCTAGAATAGAAAACTCTTCTTGAGACAGAAGCAAAGATCACAAATTTAAAATCATAATCTGGAATAAAGAAAAATACCTCTCCCTTCAATCAATTAGTTGGTTAAACTAATTCTGACTTACATTTAAAATGGATTTTACTTTGTGGAAATATTAAAAATATGCTTATTGTAGTTAGGGGTTACTTTTTTGATAAAGTACAAAACAAGCGCTAAATAAATAACACCTTGTACGGGCATCTTCAGGAGCCACAATTTATCAGAGATAGGACCTACAGTTGATTCTAGTCATTTTGGAAACATACTTCTATTACTTCCTACTGCGGACAGCCCAGAAAAAGACAGTGTACCAGGGGTAGTGAGACATACGAGTTCTGGCTGTATACGTGAGTCTCCTTGTTTCTGTGGCCATCCGTATACCTGGGATCCAGAATGAACAGAGTGAGTTAAGACCTCCCTGGATTCAATCTTATACCATGTGTTCTTTGTACTCACTTGACTAGTTTTCTTCACTCCAAATTCTCATCTACTTACTATTGCTAGAAAAAGTCATGAAACCACACGGTCTGCTTATACATTTATGCTATCGACCTGTAAGCAAGACATTGCTGCTGACTGTATTTGTATTTAAAGCTGGTTGCTTTTTTACAGGCTCCCAACAAGGTTCCACACCTCACTGCAACATCACCTGCTTTTCAAAGCCGGTTAAAGTAAGCTCTTATCAACTGAACTCATTTCCATCTATAACTCTCTTTACTATCTTACCTACTATCCCAGAATAAATTCTTTTCATGGTAAGCAATTACTTTTAAAGTTTTTGACACAAAATGATAAAATCCTCTACAAAGACCACACCAGTTTACACTTTTATCATCATAAGTGCACTTCTTTTCCCAAAATCCTATACAAAGCTGATTTTAATTTTATTGGCCATTTGCATTTTTTCTTTACAAGAACTTACTCTTTGTCTTTGCTCCTTTTCTATTGAGACAGTTGTCTTTTCTTACTGATCGGAAGAGCTCTTTATATATGAAAGGTATTCTTTCCTCTATTAAATATTTTATAAATATTTTCTACTTTATCATTTTAGGCTTTTGTACACATGTCAATGTTGAGTAGTAAACGTATCTTTGTTGTTGAGTTCTATTTTTGCTTCCATTCTTTAAAACCTTCCTCATCGTGAAACCACATCAATGCTCATCTACATCTGCTTCTGGTTATTTTCAGTTTAGCTCCTGACACTATTTAATCCATCTCCAACTTACTTTTGTGTATGGTCCTTTCCCTTCTCCCTCCAAAAATAAATCAACACAGTGCTATCTACTGCCTGATTACTCTTTTCACCAGGCTTGAAAATAGAATTCTTGTACTTACGTGTACTTGGACCTATTTGAAAGGTTCCTGTTTTGTTCCAGAACATCCAAGTTTTCAGATGCTTTTTTCTGAGTTACAAATCTAGACTACCATGCACTCTGCCCTGTGCTGGTCAGGCAGCAACTCTGCAAACTACAGTTCTCCTTTGCCTGCTGGCTTCCTTTGGAGAGGCAACAGTAAGAGGATCAGGAGTGATGGGTTAGGGGGATCGGAGGCAAGTGGCAGAACAGACTTTGTCCTTCCTTCCTGTTTACTTGCTGTTCCTGTCAGAAACATCCCAGTGACAGCCTTTACGTTGACACCAGCAATTTCCAGCCTTTTCTCTCAAGTATCAGTATAGAATAGACAGAAGCCCCCTCCTTTGAGAGGGCTAAGTCCCAGCTCCAGGAGGTGCCCTGCTCAGCAGCTAGCCAGTCCCCTCTTCATTTCTCTCCTACAGGGAAGGGACTTTTCCCAGCACTTATCAGCTCTAGGTTGTCCCAGAGCTCTCTTGCATCTATTTAACTAGTTCCTTATATTGTTTATTCATATTAAATAATCTCTTTCTAGTATAAATATAAACTAAATTCTATTAAAATAACTTAGAGTTTTATTTTAATCCTATGGTCAGATAAATTTCTCTATAAACAGCTCTCAAGAATTATTCAAAGGGCCAGGAAATCTGCAAGCCTACAACATACCTTTGTGCATAGTAAAGTGCCCAAGTTTAACACATGAGCTGCATTTGCCCTCAGCCAGATGTCCCTGCACACAGTGGCCCTGTTAAGCGTAGTGGCAATGCCTCACTTCTGCACCCATTTCTGATAAACACCACCTTTCATGGAAGATACTGGATGATGATTATGTAGACAGTAAATTAAGAAATTAACAGGATGTCTTCCAAACTTTTCTTAGAACAGATCGAGATCACCAAAATGACCCCCAAATGTATATGATGCAAGTGAAATTTCTTTCATTCAAAATTAAAAAGGCAAGGGATAGGGCGGCGCCTGTGGCTCAAATGAGTAAGGCACTGGCCCCATATACTGGAGGTGGTGGGTTCAAACCCAGCCCCAGCCAAAAACTACAAAAAAAAAAAAAAAAAAAAAAAAAAGGCAAGGGATAAATGCTAAGGATTATTTATAGTGTTAAGAATACAGATGTTTTTATTTACAAAAAGCTTTTTCACATAATATATAATCTTGTAATTATACTTTGGGATCTGCAAAACTACATTACTTTAGAGTGGTGTATAATTTAGTAGTAATTTATATTAAAAATAAACGAGATTGAGATGACTTCTGGAATAAGGGGACTACAAGTTCTATAGACCCTCTCCCGGCAAAAAGCCAAAAGCAACCCTTAAAGTCTCCTGGAAAATGTCCTAAAGGCAAGCAGCAAATGAAGAAGAATTTATTCAAGAAAACTTACTACATCTCAGCAAGAACCATGAGAATCTGCAGAATTTGAGCCACATCCCATTCCCTTCTGCCTCTTCCCCAACTGCCTCCGCACTCCCTGAAGCTCAGAGTGAAAGATCCACTTCATGTGGGTGCAGCCACAAATGCATATTAATAATTCCCTCTTTGTCCTAAGCTCTCAGTTAAGGAATGCAAGGAATGTGGTGTCACTCCAAAGGGAAGGGTGGTCAGTATTTTTTATCTGCCCAGGCTCTAATTCAATGGAAGAGCAGCTGAAAACCCTGCAGATGTCTCTTCCCCACCCCATGAGAGTCCCTACTCATAGGCTAGAGGCTCTACTCCAGGTACAAGAGGTTGAGAATACTAAAGATTGATTGCCATTGCCCCAGCTCATAGTGAAGAGGTTCTACTTTAGAAAATGCAAGCCAAAAAGGCCAGAGGCTGCCACCCTAGCAAGAGTGTCACTCCACGAGAAACAGGCCACTGTCCTGTCTTTATCTCTAAGGCAGTGGCCCACAGCTTCTGCCCAAGGGAAGAGGCAGAAAGGAAAAACAGAGTTCTGAAGCTCTCCCCAACTGAACTGACTTTACTTAGAAGAAAAAGTGGGAAAGTTTAAACCTCAGCACACTCCTGAAAACGAAAGAGAGGCTGGTGACAATCAATTAGGAGGATGCTGGTAACTCGATGAGGGCATGAAGCTAAATCACAGACTAGACAGAAGTTTATCAGAGAACCAAGGAATAAGACAGTAAGAAGAGCCTTCCTGGGGCAGGAACATACCTCAAAGACTACCTGTGCAAAAGGTCTCAGATTTATTGGATCAGTGGAGCAACTTACGTGCCAGGACCTTTTGAAAAGAACACATCAATTAATCTGCCACAAGTAGAGGCTAACGAGTCTTTGTAATACCAACTAAAACACAGAGTTTAGCACAATCATCAAGGGACGAGAAAAAGAGGGCCCTGTTAAAACCAATGTCAGTTATCCCAGGGTCACTTTGCACATTCTGAAGGCTGTGGAGGAGTTTAAAGAGGAAATTATGAGATACACAAAAAAAACAAAGAAAGTCTGACTCATATATAAGTGGGGAAAGCAGTGAAATGGAACTATCTCTGAAAAGGATAAGCTGCCAAACTTAGCAGACAAAGACTTAAAGTAGCCTTCAAAAATATGTTCAAAGAATTGATGAAAAGGAAACCATGCTTAAAGGAGTAAGGGAAGATAAGGTGACAATGTCTCCTCAATGTCTCCTCCTATATATGTGTCACACTTTCTTTTATTTTATTAAAAAGGATATTATAGGAATTAGAAGTTCAATAATTTAAATTAAAAAATCCACTAGAAGAGTTCAACCAGAGCTAAGCTGAAACAAAAAATGTGTGCTGGAAGATAGATGAATATAGATTGTGCAATCTGCAGGTTGGAGAGCAAAAAGAATGAAGTAAAATGAACATGGACCTCAGAAAAATTTATGACACCATTAAGGGCTCCAACGTGGGCACAATGATAGTGCCAGAAAGAGAAACAAAAGAGAAAAATATTCTTAAAAATTATGGCTGAAAACTTCCCACACTGGATGAAAAAGATCCAAAAAGGTCATTAACTCTTAAGTTACACAAATGCAACAAAAGATCCACAACCAGATACATCATCATAAAAATGTTGAAACCAAAGGAAAACAAAATCTTAAAGGAAGCAAGAGGAAAACAATTCGCCATGAAATAGGGAACTGCAATAAGATTAACAGCTGACTGCTCATGGGGACAACAGAGGCCAAATGATAGTAAGATGACATAGTCATAGAAAAGAAAGGAGAAAATACCACCATTGATCAAGAATTTTACATTCAGCAAAACTATTTCTCAAAAATAAACATGAATGGCTCAGCGCTCACAGCTCCAGTGGTTATGGTGTCAGCCACATGCAGTGAAGCTGGTGGGTTTGAACCTGGCCCAGGCCTACTAAACAATAACTGCAACTACAAAAAAAATAGCAGGGAGTTGTGCTGGGCGCCTGTGGTCTCAGCTACTTGGGAGGCTGAGGCAAGAGAATCGCTTAAGCCCAAGAGTTTGAGATTGCTGTGAGCTGTGAACACTATGGCACTCTACTGTCTCAAAAAAAAAAAGGCCAGGCATAGTGGCTCATCCCCGTAATCCCAGCACTTTGGGAGGCCAAAATGGATGGATTGCTTGAGGTTGGGAATTCAAGTCCAGCCTGGGCAACATACTGAGACTCCATCTCTACAATAAAAAAAAAAAAAAACACTTGGCCAAGTATGGTGACATCCACTTCAAGTCCTAACTGCTCTAGAGACCGAAGTAGGAGGATTATTTAAACCCCAGTGTTCAGCATTGCAATGAGCTGTGATTCCCCACTGCTCTCCAGCCTTTGTAAGAAAGACTTTGTCCCTTAAAAAATAATAAAGGTGATGCAGACAGTTCTCCCAGGAAGATGTACAAATGGCCAATAGGTGTATGAAAAAAATGCTCGTCACTAATCATCAGGAAAATGCAAATAAAAACCACAATGAGATATTACCTCACTCCAGTTAAAATGAGTAATATCAAATAATCCCAAAATAACAAATATTGGTGAGGATGCACTGTTATTGGGAACGTAAACGGATATAGCAATTATAGACAATGATATGGAAATTTCTCAAAAAACAAAAACTAGAACTACCACAAGATGCAGCAGTTCTACTACTGGGTATATAAGACAAAGGAATTAAAATCAGTATCTCAAAGAGATATCTGAATTCCTTTGTTCACTGCAGCATAATTCACAACAGCCAAGACAGGGACGCAAGCCTAAGTGCCTACCAGCCGATGAGCGGATAAAGATGTCGTACAGATACACAATGGAATTAACAAAAAAGGAGAATATGTTAAGCCTTAAACAAAAAAAGAAAATCTGTCACTGGTGACAAAATAAACTTGCAGGACATAAGGCTAAGTAAAATAAGCAAGACACTGAAAGACAAATACCAGATGTTCTCCCTTATAGGGAGAATCTAAAAAAAGTTGAATACATAGAGGAACAGCAGAATGGTAGTGGGGATTAGAAGCCGGGGGAGGGGGAGAGAAGGGGGGAAACGACGCTGCTCAAAGAGTATAAAGTTTCAGTTAAGTAAGTATTTGAGATCTATTGCACAGAGTGGTGATTACAGTTAATAGTAATATATTTTATATTTCAAACTTGCTAAGAGTAAACTTCAAATGTCTTTTTACCACAATGATAAGTGAGGCGACGAATATGTCAATTAGCTTGTTGGAAACATTCCACATCATACACAAAATTGCATACATAAGAAAACATCACATTGTATCCTACTAATATATAACTAATATATACAATTATGATTTTTCACATAAAAATAATAAAAACGGACTGGGTGCAATGGGTCATACCTGTAATGCTACTACTCTGGAAAGCCAAGGTGGGTGGATCATGTGAGCTCAGGACTTTGAGACCAGCCTGAGCAAGAGCAAGACCCCATCTCTACTAAAAATAGAAAAGCTAGCTGGGGTTGTGGCAGCACCTGTAGTCCTAGCTACTTGGGAGGCTGAGGCAAGAGGATCACTTAAGCCCAGGACTTTGAGATTGCTGTGAGCTATGAGGCCACTGCACTCTAGCCTGGGGCAAAAGAGTAAGACTCTGCTTCTAAATAAATAAATAAAATAAAATGAAAATAATGAAAACAAAACAAAATTTAACTCACCTTTGGTGTCCTCAACCATGTCAAGTTTAACCGCCTTTGTTCCATCAAAGCAAAATGCCTTGATGGAATTCAGCCCTAATAACAAGGCGTTCTGCTTTATTTTTTCTACTTTGTTGAAGATTTTATCCACTGCTATCACTACTCCCTAAAAAGAAAGCAAATGCAGAAAAGCAGAAATAAATGTTAATCCAAACAGTCTTCAAACTTCACTATGAGAAAAAATGGTAAAAAATTATGGCCTTCACTATCCTACCACCCCTCCTTTTAAAGCCAAATTCATTAACCAAATATATATCCAATTTACATCAAATACCTAAGTCTTTGCATTTAAAAAGCACATTCCTGCCAGAAAAAAATAGTCTTATAACTGTTCTAAATCAACAAAACTCAAAATCAAAAAAGAAAGTATTATAATCTTCTAAAATTAAAAACCATCCATCAGAGCTAACCATTAAAACTCATCAACCTGATGTGCCTTGCTCACCTCTAAGAACATGTATTAATGCTATGAGACGGCTGCCTTAAGATGCTCGGAAATGCACACAAATAGTACTAGTAGAACTGATCCTCAGTCTGGTTTTTCCAGCTGTGCACATAAGATTTCTGTGAATTCTGGCAACTTGAGCCAGAAAAATATGAGCTACAATCTCTGTATGTCACAGCAAAAAGTGGTGTAAAAAACAATTCAAAAATAATTTTGTATGGTAACACTTCATGGCCTTACTTCACAGCAAACTCAAACTCTTGGGCTCAAGCAATCAATCCTCCTGTCTCAGCCTCCTAAGTAGCTGGGACTACAGGCGCCCGCCATGATGCCTGGCTGATTTTTCCATCTTTAGTAGAGGTAGGGTCTTGCTCTTGTTCAGACTGGTCTTCAACTTCTGACCTCAAGCAATCTTCCTTCCTCATCCTTCCAGAGTGCTGGGATTACAGGTGTGAGCCCATCATGCCCAGCCCCCTTGAAAATCTTAAGAATTACCAACTACTGATCAAACATGGATCTGTTGATAAAGTCTATTATCTGGCACTTTGGGGGTGGGAACACAGACAATACATCTTTTATCAAGTACGTGAGCTAGAACACAAGGGCTCTATTAAGCCTTATGTAGATGTATTTTTTATGTCACAAAGTCTTGTCCCATGTAGGTAATACTTAATTATAAGCTACTGTTAAGTACAATGAAGGTAACTGCTGAGTTTCCTAGATTCCTATATCTTTCATACACTTTATACATTTGTGCTCATTCAGAAAAGTAGCAATTAGTCCCCTAGCTCTTTCTTTTAACATCCTTGCTACATGCTTTACTCATCTTAAGAGTCTGTAGCACATCATAATCGCCTCAACTCTCATGCCTCTCTTGTGTAAACATGACAAAAAACTACTGTGGTTAAATCAAGCCTTTGTCAACTTTAGGTCTGAAAATAGGCAGCTGAAAAGCATACCAATTAATCTCACTACAAACGGATGACCACTACATCCACAAGGCCTGGGTGAAGGCTGGAATTCTCATGGCATGTACAGCCCAGCCTAACTCACATCTTCCTAGCTTCCTATTTCGCACCTTCTCAAAGCTCCTGCTACCTCCTTCCCATTCCCACTCTCAGCTGCTGACCTTGCTTCCTCTTTCACTGAGAAGACTGAGACAGACAGAAGAAAACTTCCCGTCTCTTGCCAGTTCCACCAACCCAACAACACTCGCACCCATGCACTTGGTCTTCCCTTCTGTTTCCAAGGATAAGATGCCTCCTGTTACCACCTAAGGCCACTTGTGTATCAAATCCTAACCCATCTCACCTATTCAAAGACACTGTTCCACCAATTCTCTCCTCTCTCCCAAATGTCACCAATTTTTTCCTCTTAATGCATCATTTTATTAGCATTCATTGTTATTTCTTGTCATAAAAAGAAAAACTCTGATTCCCATATCGCTCTCCAACTAGTGCCCCATGTCTCGTCTCTCCTGCACACTACCTTCCCCCCAAAAGGAGCTGTCTCAATTCCCTCTTTGATTCCCCCCATTATCAATCCAAAGAAGCATTTACACTAATCAAAACTGCTCATGACAAAGTCACTAATGACCCCCACACTGCCGAATCCGGCGGGAATTCTGTCCTCTTCTTGGTTGGCTTGTCAACAACCACTGACACATTTCACCCCACCAACTTCTTCCCATGCCTTTCTTCACATGGCTTCCAGGGTATCCACTCCTCCGTTTTCCTCCTGCACTGCGGACATTCTTTCTCATTTCCTAACCTCTAAATGTTGATGTTCTATACCCTTAAGTCTCACTCTTCAAACCTCCTCTACTTTCTCTTTCCACCCATCATCAGCTTGAAGGCTTTACGTATCACTGATACATTGATGACTTCCAAATTTGTATCTCCAATTCAGTCCTTTCCCTTGCACTCATATATCCAACTGCCTGCTCAACTCCATCGCTTGGACGTCCAATAGACATCTCCTTATTTAACACATCTAAAACTCAATTTGTTTTTCCCTGCAAAACTTCCTCCTCCCATAGTCACATCTATCCAGGAGCAAATCCATCACTCTACTTCCTCAGGCCCAAAACCTTAGGCATCACCTTGGAATATTTTCTCACTTCCACAACCCACCAGCAGGTACTAACAGCTTTCCCACAACATATCCAGGTTCTGACCACTTCCCGCCACCTGCACTATTCCTTCCCTGACCTTCAGTCTTCCACCTGATCTGTTTCTGTCCTTGCCCTTTTATAGCTTGTTCTCAATCCAGCAGCCAAAATGATACGTTTAATCTTAGTAGGCTTATGTCTTTCACTCAAAATCCTCTACACTTCCCCTCACTCTCAGGAAAAACCAAAATCCCATCAGGCCCTACAAAGCAGTTCTGCCCAATGCCCTCGTCTGCACGACCTTTCTCATCTCTTTTCCTCCTCCTACTCTCCCCCTTCTCTACTTCATGAAAACTACTGAGAGTCCTCAAATAAGGCAGGGCCCCTCCCACCTCCAGGCACTTACTGTTTCCTCTAGCTAGAACATTCTTTCCAGACACTTCTGTGTTGCTCATTACCTCCAAGTCTTTCCTCAGATACTGTAATACCTTCCCATTGTGGACCTTTCTCATCACCTCATTTAAAAATGCAATTACATTCCCCGCCCCTCAATAGTCCTATTCCTCAGTCCTTTATTTCTTGCCATAGCCTTTACCATAATCATTAATGTCATATATTTTATTCAATTATATGTCTCCTGTTAGTAAAATATATGGGTCATTAGAAAAGCTTTGACATACACAAAAATCAAGAAACATAAAATCCACGCAGATGGAAATAGATGAAGCCTTCCCAGTAACAGTGATAAGTGAGCCAAGTTGAAACTTGCGTGGGTCAATAATAAAGGACACTGATGACCGTGTTTCTTGCAAGTCAGATACTGGACCATAACACAATCTGTCTCAAAACTTTTGTCATGACCCACGTGTAAGCTTTACCACTGGTCACTATGGTTCGATGCTATATTCCTGGCACATACTAACTAATTTTGCAATCAATTCAAATTTGACTCCAGAGTAAGGAGTTTATTATAGCCAAAGAGCCTGGCATATATAAAGATTTTAGAAACCGCCTAGTTTCACAGAATTCGAAACAAACAGGAAAGATGACATCAACTGGCCACATTCTTCTAGAGTTGAAGAACATAATGGTTTCGAGGCCACAAGGAGTTTGACAAACAGATAAAACCAGCCCATAAGAAGGGAAAACACCACCCAAACAAAAAGCAGTGAAATCTGAGCTGAAATTATCCAAGGACAAACTTACTCATGCTTTGGGACAATGATTCAAGGTTTATAATTAAGCCAAATGATGAGGTTTCTATGACCCTCAAGACAAACACAAACACACAAATAGGTTCTATGCATGTATGTGTCCTTATCTGTTTATGTATCTGTGTGAATGCACCACAACATACATATATTTTTCACATTTTGACAATGCACTGTCGAGTTAATTTTTTTAGTGGCAGAATTTATTTTAGTAAACTATGAAATTTTATGATTAAACATGAAAAAACTCTTACATGTTTTAGTTCAACTTAATTTCATGAGGAAGAGTTCTATTATTTAAAAACTAGGAAAATAAAACAGGTCTCAATTCAGTGTTCAGAAATTATACTGTCTACTGACAACTGAATAGTCTTTACTTTGGCCGATTCTGTAGTAAATTAGATTATGGATGGCTGTGTGTTTTCTAAGTTACGTGTAGTTCCACCTTCACGGGTGAGTATATGACACTTAGAGCGGGGTCCTGCTGTGACGACCGTCTCACCTGGTCGTGCATTAGGGCTGCGATGTGTGTTGTTTTGCCCCCAGGTGCTGCACACAAGTCCAGGATCTTCTCTCCAGGCTGAGGATTCAGGACATGACTCACTAAGGCAGATGGTAAATTCTATAAGAAAAAAATGCTGTTAATCATCAATGATTCAAAAATCACTTTTAATTTCAGAATCAGTGACCACAAAGAAACCTTTCAAGTAACTGCAGTACAGCAACTCCACGTCTGCCAGGAGTAGTTTCTGTAAATATGCTAAGGTCAGGAAATTCAGACCTCCTACAATATCCTATGGTCTCACAGGACTTACACAATGAGCACACTTGACATAAACACGCAAGATGAATCTACCAGTCAATTTGGGGTGTCTGCTCTGATATCCGTGTTTGGGGGGATCCTGGCAAAAAAAATCATATTTATTTATATTTATCGGTTCTTAATATTTTGATAGCCAGAAACCTCTACAGTTGTAAGACTGATCTGATCTTTTCTTCAAAAATGTATAGAATTTTGCAATTTGGGGTGCTTCATCATCTAATTCCTATTTAAGAATCCTTGTTTGATGCTGCTAATGCCACTCAACAAGTGTATTTAGACTCCTAGCTCCCTGCCACCAGACTACATTTTCAATAGGAGAAAAATAAAATAGATGGGCTCCTAAAACTATGAGATTACACAATCTAAGCATACCTCATCTGTGGCAATTACATTATTTATTAGTATCAAATATATAAAGATTGCTACTGCAAGATGATGGTCAGCCTTGTTTAAGATAGGCGAAATATCACAAATAATTCCTTTTAAAAATTACTCAGCAAGAAAAAAAAAGTAGAGGCTAAAACAAGCATGGAGTGATTTATTTTTAAAGCTTCAATAGTTCAGTTAATTCTTAACCAAAATAATGAACATTACAACCAGGAGGACATCCTAGAGAACTTAAGTTGTAACATTTCTCAAGTGAATCCAAGATCACAACTTCAAAAACAGAAACTCATTGGTGAAAAAGAAGTTACAAATAAACAAGTTTCCCCCTTTCTGAGAACATACAAAGCATTAAAATTAATGCAAGTAATATAAGTATCAATGGATACTAAATCTAGGGGGACGTTTTAATGAAGCTATTTAGATGATTTTTAAAGTTCCTCCCCATACACTGTTAGTTGCAATGAGGAAAAAAGATAATTCTATGTTTTGTGAAGGGATCAGATGTTTTGAAAAAGTGAGGGATACGTAGCTATGATCTGACTCCGGATGAGAAACCCTGAGGCTTACCTATGTTAATTTTTGTTCCATATGTGGCGAACATCTAATGCAGCAGTTCTCAATCTGTGGGTTGCAACCCACAGGAACTATATTAAAGAGCCGTGGCATTAGGAATTGGTTGAGAACCATTGCTCTAGAGGATCAATAATATACAGTAATGGTAAGTAAGTGAAAGAGTACAAAATATAATACAATCTGTGAATTCTGGCAAGTTTTCTCATATGACAAAGATTTATAGAGGGTTCCAAAGGTCACCCCTACAGTCTCCAGACCTAGGGAGAATGGGAAATTGTAGTTAAGGATCCTTTCATTTACAAAATCTTATTTCAAAATTTTACAAAAGTATTATCTATGTGTTGGCCACCTCTCTGTAAAATTTTGGAAGGTGCTGTTGCATAAAAATTTTTAAAATATTGTACATAAAACACTCAGTACCTGGTAGAGAATAAGCACTCAGCAAATATTACTTTTGTTATTATCATTTTTAATAAGGTTCACTGGCCAAGCAATGGTCATCAAGATAGATTACATAAAATGAAATAGGTTCTACAAGAAAAATGACAAAAGATTAAACTCTATCCTAAGACACAAAAGTTGACTCCAGGAGTAAAGTCTCAAATCCTTTAATATTAGGTGACAAAGAATACGACTGTACAGTACGGTTTGGATAGCATGAATCACAAAATGACTCACAATTTCTATTCTATAAAGTCATCATAAAGCTCACTTTAAAGTTGAGGATGTAGTTGTAAGTAGCAAAGAGAAAATTAATATTGTATGAGCTGTCAGTAATGTGAAGGAGGTGCAGGTGTCACTAGCAATGATTCAGCAATTATGTTGTCAAATGATCAAAATGTTTGAAATTATACAGTAAGCAAGCAATAAAACCTAAAACTAAGCAAACAACCAAACCGTAAAATGATTCATAAGCAACTATGTACTAGATTATATATCCTAATGTATTACATCGCCACTGATGTGCAATTAGATGACAATAAACACAATCTGTTTTTTTGTGTGTTGATACCAGAAATAATCTCTGAATTTATTAAATGTCTTTTGGTTAAATACTGTGCAGACAAAAAGGTACAGGGCATCTAGAATTGGGTTTCAGTTGAGACACCAGCAATGACCAGTAGTGTGACCTTGGCCAAGAACCCTAACAGATCTAGTCATCTGGTCTCCAGTACCTGCATCTTATACTGGGAGTAACAGCAAGCCCACCTAACCAGCAGACTGTAACAAATGAAATGAGTTAATGTACACAGCAGTGCTTAATAAAATGGGTAAGGCAAAACAAATTATATCACAGCAATTGATGACCACCTAGCAAAAATCAGATACTAATAAATCAACTGAATCTTACTCAGAGGTTAGAAACACTGAGATGTGTATCAAAATGCATGCATTATTTAGGGATTAATATTCTGAAATGGAAAGCAGTAATTTAAGTAAGTTATTAAATCATCTTTGGGCAAAGTAGGATAGAAAAGGTATTTTAAAAATCAACTGAAAAAAAAGAGTCCTTATAAAGTTTTTCTTACTGCTTACCCAAAGGTAGATCAGGATACATACAGACCACAAAAAAATGCTAATAGAAGTTAAAAAAAAAAAAGTTTCCAAATATGACATGTTTAAGTGACACGTTTAAGTGTCACTAAATACTTTACTTTTATAAATACTTACCTGTAAAAATAAGTAACTGGGCAGTACATTGTCAAATGAAGGGCTGAGATATAATGGTTCTGTCATTCTGATGCCTATACCTCTGGAAAATAGGAAATCTAACATTAGTCTCTACAAACTACATTTCTGGGCATACAGTCAAGTAGTAAATCAAACGTAAGATGCTTTGGCTTTGTCTCTCAAACATAAAACTGCTTTTATTCGACAGCAAAACACTTAAGAGTAATATTAATTCAAATTATTTTTGAATTTTTGCCTGCAGTGAAGTTCAAGGCCATCAGAATTGAAAAGGATAAAGTTACACAAATATTTTCATTTAAGCACAAATGAGTTTCTTCAGAGATGTGGGTAAACTAAAAACCAAATAAGCCCTGATTATTAATTCACTCTGATTTGTGCAATAACAGATTTATGAGCAATGTTATTAGCCTTCCCATTCCGTGAACATTTTGTGAATGCTGCACTAGCACTTTGCTAGTAGGTACTTTTATGAAAAATGAAAAAGTGTATTTCAAATCATGAGCAAGAACATGCTGTACAGCTTTCCTCTCACCTCTTTACAGAATAATTGCCCAGTACTGACACAACCCCAAGGATGATCTTTCCACCTTTGTCCCCACTTTGTGAATAGCAGTGGAGCTGATCAGAGCAGGAAGGGCCGGGACCCAGGCAGGCGGTGATGGACAGTGATTCATAAAGACAAACACTGCAATCTGAGAGCTGCTGTACTATCAAAGGGGAGAAAACAGCACAGAGATGCTGCCAGAGAAAGCCACGCCAGGCCTGGTGTATCAGGCCCAACCAGAGGGAGCAAGAAAAAGGAGAAATCAAAACAGTGCTTCTGGGGATTAGAAGGACACAGAAAAAAGTAATCTCATTATAAAGGTAAAGATAAAAATCAGGATTTAAACCAAGTGTATGGGTACAAGCAAAGAAGAGAACCTAAGTAGGGAAAATAAGGATAAAGTTCTCAGAAACAGTATAGTAGACAAATTCACAGATAGCTTATGACCTAGCTTATAAATAGATCTTGGAAGAAAGGGATCAACACAGATAGGCTGTACTACCTGATGTAAGGAGGGTCAATTTATACTGGTCTTCAGAGTGAAATAACTTCTGTAGGTATCTTTGAGTGTCACTATGAACTCTCCTTTCTTTTTTTTTTTTTTGAGACAGAGCCTCAAGCTGTCACCCTGGGTAGAGTGCTGTGGCATCACAGCTCACAGCAACCTCCAATTCCTGGGCTCAAGCGAGTCTCCTGTCTCCGCCTCCCAAGTAGGTGGGACTACAGGCGCCCGCCACAACGCCCGGCCATGTTTTGGTTGCAGCCGTCATTGTTGTTTGGCGGGCCCGGGCTGGATTCGAACCCGCCAGCTCAGGTGTACGTGGCTGGCGCCTTAGCCCGTTGAGCCACAGGCGCC
>CAUYRH010164304.1:0-14784 GCA_963574655.1 Perodicticus potto | reverse complement strand
TACCAGGAGCTTTGGTGTTTTCTGTATTCTTTTCTGTAAATCAATTCTGTCTTATCACGGACGGGTGGGGGGGGGGATAATGTAATGAAGAATAATAAAATACATGTATTTATTAAAAAAATAATAAAAAAATAAATTTATTGTGGATTGTTCAATTAAAAAAAAAGATAATTTATGTTCAGCGTTAGTATTGATATGTGAGTATTATTCTGTTCATCATGCTGAATTATACTTAGTTGCTTTGTTTTATTCCTCGTATTACTGGAGTTCATTCCTGGAGAGCTATTGTGGTTCTTTGGACATTTTGAAAGAGCATGCTTTTTTCATGTTGCCTAAAGTTTTTATGCTGACTCTTTCTTATCTGGGACTTTTTCTCCCAGGCAAAAATAGATAGTAAACATGGTACACTTATTCTCTGCTGGGGCCTTTGTTGCTTGGTGAATATATGGACAGATCCATTGGTGGTATGCTTGAGTCCTACTCTGAAAGCTTGACTAGGCAGCAGATGGGCAGATACACTGTGCAACTTTAACACTGTTGCCCTTCTGCATCTACCCTCTTCCCCTGGGGTTATCACTGGGCTACTGTGGTAGCACCAGGCTGTGCTGCATGGCATGCATATGAAGTGGGGCTGCCTTATGGAATAGGATACGTGCAGGGCATATAAGAGGTCCATGGGTCACAATGTCACATGTGTGCTGAGTAAGCCAAGGTGCCAGTATTTACCATTACTACTGAGCTTTATATATTCATATGTTTTTACATTAGTCATTAACATTCTTTAATTTCATCATTATAAACTCTCTAATAGTTCTTGTAAAGTAGGTCTGGTGTTTATGAAATTTCTCAGATTTTGTTTGTTTTATATAGTTTTTACTTCTTCATTTCTAAAGACAACTTTTCTAGGTATAGTGCTTGGGGTTGACAATTTTCTTTTTTTCTTTTTTTTCCTTTCTCTCTATGCTCCCCCCCACTCCCCATGTAGAGTGCTATGGCATCATCATAGCTCACAGCAACATCATTATTATCTTGGGCTCAGGCGATCCTCTTTCCTCAGCCTCCGTAGTAGCTGAGACTACAGGCACTTGCCACTGTGCAGGCTAGTTTTTCTATTTTTAATAGAGACATGGTCTCAGTTTTGATCAGACTGGTTTCAAACTCCTCAGCACAAGGGACCCCCTATCCCCCAGCTTGGCCTCCCATAGTGCTAGGATTACAAAGCATGAGTCACTGCACCTGACCTATTTTCTCAATATAGTGAAAATATTGTCAACTCCCTCTTGACCTTTCAAGTTTTCTTTTAAGAAATATGCTAATAATCTTATACAGTTTCTTTTGTATATGATGAGTCATTTCTCCTGCTTCTTCTTTTTTTCTCTTTGAATTTCCACAACTTAATTATTGCATTTTCTTCTGTAGAACTCTTTAGGTTTCACCTATTGGAGAATTTGAGGTTTTATAAATCTAAATGTTTAATTTTGTTTTCAGTTTTGACAATTTTTTAGCCACGATATTTTAAAGTATACTTCTTGCCTATTTCTCTCTCATATTACTTTCTATGACTCACATTATTGATATACTGTTCTGCTTGGAAGTTCTTCACAGGCCTTGTAAAGTATCATCACTTTTTTATTTTATATATATATTTTTATTAAATCATAACTGTGTACTTTAAAGCATTTATGGGGTACGATGTGCTGATGTTATCCAAAATTTGGAATGCTTTCATCAAACTGGTTGACATAAACTTCACTTCACTTACTCGTTGTGTTAAGGCATCTATACTCTTAATAGTTTTGACATGTACCCTTGCATTTTGCACATTAGGTGAGATCCCATCAAATATCCTCCCTACTCTAGCCCTTCCCCATCCTCTCCCCTCCTCTCCATCTTGTTCTGTCCTTCTTTCTGGACTATAGTTGTGTTTTATCACTTCATTGTTTTTCTTTCTTTCTTAGAATTTCCTCTTCTACTGGATAATTTCAAATGACTTGTCACTGAATTCAGTAAGTTTTCTACTTGATTGTACTGTTGAAGCTCTGTATTGACTTTTTCTGTTCAGCCAATTTGTTCTTTAGCTCTAGGATTTGTGGATTTTTTTTTCTTTTTCTAAACTTCTCATTTTGCTCATGTATTGTTTTTGTAAATTTGGTTATTTGAGTTTTCTTTTAGTTCATTATACATTTTAAAAAGAATTATTCTGAATTCATTATCATTCAGGTCATAGGTCTCTATTTACAGTTAGTGAAGTTTTATTATTTTTCTTGGTGATAATATGCTTCCTTGACTTTTTGTGATCCTTGCATTGATGTTTGCACATCAATTCTTCAAACTTTATAGAATAGCTTCATCAGAGATAAATCTTCATAGGTCACCCTAGACTACGGTTTTGGATTTGTCAGTTTGTTATATCCGTGGGCAAACAGATTTTTTTATAGGAACTGTGTTTGAGCAGGGCTGTTGCCCATGCTCTATACTTGTCTGGGGGTGATGGCTTGGCTCCATTGTCAAGCAAGAGGTCTTATGTTTGCTACTCTTATCCTTGTAATGTGTTTGTTTTTATGATTTTTATTCTAACATGGTGCTTACAGCATCACTCCTGGGTTCTGGGAGTTTCACAAAGGCATTCTTGTATGGATATTTGCTATTCAGTACTTTTGTGAGGAAAACTAGAACTTGTGACCTACTATGTTGCCTTTTCCCTGACATCACTCCCAGAAGTCAAAAATTTCGCTCCCTAACAAAAAGTGAAGTTCATAGACTGAGTTATAAGATTCAGTAATTATGCCTACCTGTAAAAGAATTATTTGGCATTTTCTAAATCAGGATCTTCATATTTTGAGAAATATTATGTAGAGCCATTTGTGGTACATGTTGCCCTTTGTAAATTCATCTCTATAAGTGTTTAGGCATTGTATTAAATGCCATTTTCATTTTAATAAATTTCTTTTGATGCTATTTCCATATGAATAAACTTTCCATGGAGATAAAAATTTACTATCAAGGCATCCACATTTTCAATGGAGGCTTTTGGTGAATAATTCAACAAATATGCAAATAAATGACGTATTTATAAGTGCAGCAATGTTTTTCACATTTAGGCAAAGTCAATATTTCAAAAGTATTCAGTTTTGAGAAAACATTTTTTCAGTGGCTCAGTATGTCTAACTGCACGGTAGAAGCAGTACAGTTGTTGAAAATAATTGTCTCTTGCATCAAACCTCAAAAATCCTTTATTAAAATATTAATGCATTACACAATTTGTGTAGATCAATAAGCATCTCTGGTAACACTTGAAGGTTTGTCAAAAAGTAATTTAAAATTAATTACAAGTCTTCTTAAAATGACACAGACAGCATGATCATCCTCTGTATTTTTGTATTGAGGGGTCACATTTTGTAGCAGATACCATCTTTCAAAAGGGAGTCATAGTACCACATTGGGCCATAGCGTATTGAATTAGGGAAAAACACATACTGACTTATAGTCAATATCAAAGTTTATAATGGCGACAAAATGTAGTAATCAAAGTGTAAACAGTTTGTGTAACAATAACTTTTGTCCTTTGCATGGTCAGACATCACATCACTTGGAACGCTGTCCTTTAGGGAATAAACTTATTTCACATATAATTTTTTTCAAGTTATTATTTTTAATGTCTGTTAAGTTTTTAGTCATGCCTAGCTGTCTCTGTGAGGTAAAATATTGATAAAAATGATAAGTAGCTTTTTCTTTAAAACCAAACCTGATAGTGCTACCTATGCACTCAGGTCCAAACCACAAACACATAACAATTGTTGAATACTTACCAAGCATGGTTCTACTTTTAGGCATTGCCATGCTAATTAGCATATAGATGAACCCATCATGACTACATGTTTACTCAGACATATACACTTTCAAGCCAACTATAAGACAGGGCATAAAAAACGTATCTCAGAAACATAACCACTGCCATGTGTCAAGACACGGTAAGGATTATGCACAACAATGACCATATCCAGGCCTATAACCCACATCTATTCCCTTGGCCTATTCATTTTCAAGCCTATATTCTACAGTATCAGGCAGAGTTAAAATACTCACAAATGTATTCCCTTTTCTGGTGTAATGCTAGTGCAAACTCTGATAGGCAGAATTGAAGATGATGCTCAATTAAGTTATGTGTCTGTATGTAATCTCTTTGACTTGAATGCAGGCAGAACTTATGACTTAGATTGAACTGATAAAATATGTTAAAAATGATGGCATAGCCAGTCTTGTTATTACATAATGTTATACATGGATCTATCTTAGCAGACTAGAATAAGTAAATCTCCCATTTGCTTTAAAGATGTGAAGCTACCCCGGCCGGGTGTGATAGCTCACGCCTGTAATCCTAGCACTATGGGAGGCTAAGGTGGGTGGATTGTTTGAGCTCAAGAGTTCAAGATCAGCCTGAGCAAGAGTGAGACCCTCTCTCTGCTAAAAATGAAGAACTGTGGAAGAATATTGCTTGAGCTCAAGAGCTCGAGGTTGCTGTGAGCTGTTATGCTATGACACTCTACCCAGGGCAACCAAGTGAGACTACGTCTAAAGAACAAAACAAAACAAAACAAAAAGGAAAATGTAAACTGCCTTGTTGTGTGATGTTCACTTGGCTAATATCTGGGAACTTCAACTAGTAGACAGTAAGAAAATGGGACCTCCCTCTTACAACCTCAAAGAACTGAATTTTGACCCATCTGCATAAGTTTAGAAAAGGAGTTTGAGCTATAAAAGGGAATGAAGTCCCACTGACACCTAGATTGCAACCTTGTGAAACCTCGAGCAAAAGATTCAGCAGAGCCGAGGACCCCATTTAGCCATACGTAGCCTCCAAACACATAGAAACTATGAGATACTAAATATATGTTGTTTTAAACCACTAAGTTTGTGGTATCTGTTAATTTGCATAAAAAACTAATAACACATGTTCAAAGTCAGACTTAGCAACTAATGCCTATACTCATAACCATGTGCAGGAAATGGTCAGAATCAGGTTTGGCACGAAAATGTCAGTTTTCACAAGGCATCCATTCTCTCTCTAGGCTGTTAAGACCTAATACACTCTTGTCCATGCTTTTAGCATATACAAGCTTAGATGTGCCTATGTTAAAATATTATATCACATATACATGTCAAACCACAACCACTGAGACAAGTACATGAAACAAATCTAACACAAATGTAACCAGGAAAGTCCTAAAAGCTGGACATATTCATACCAGGGAGGACTACATGGAGAACATCCTGATGTACCCAACTATCATGACCATTATGATAGTTCCCATGCCTATTCAGGCATTAATACTGCGATTCCTTCATCCAGGCCTATCTGTGCAGATCTATTTTTCATGCTTCTCACATACTCACAATGCAACAATTCATTAACAGAACCAGCCAGTCAGATCAATTCCTCTCTAGACAATTTCATATCTTTATTTAGGTGTAGAAGGCCTGGAGGGAATTGGTGAATGTTTGCTTTCTTTAAGCAGAAATAAATAGGGGAATGACTCTGTACTTGCTGAAGAATTATATGTACATGAGTGTCTCTCAGTCTGGTCATCATAGCTTGTAGCTCTGGGATCACAGCAAGCAGAATCTATATGTTAGAAGGAGAGGGCTAACCATTGCCAAGTATAAAATAAATGCTCCCGTCAACCTGGGTGAGGTTCAGGGAAGAACACCAGACCCAGTGCAGAGACTGTGGTATTAGTCTGTGAATGATGAGTGAAGCTTACTTATAGAGACTGAGCCAAGGCCACAAGAGAACAAGAAGGCTTCAGTATTGGCTGGATACCCAGAACTACCCCTGAGATCTTCAATGAAAACAGTAAATAGGGAGGAAGTGTATAGGGATTTCACTCATGTAGAACTTGGTTTAATTCTCCTGAATGCCCTAAAGAAAAGCTGCTAACTCTTTATGTTCTTATCAAAACTTAGACATATGCCTTTTGTCAAGTTTTATATCACAACTGAATTTTAAGTCTCCAGTCAGCAGTCACCAGTCTTAATATTACTCTCACAATTATTTTAATAATACCATTAGTAGCTTTTCTCTATTGATTGTCTCACATATAAGATCTGGAAACTCTGACGGTCACTTTATAAAATCACTGTTTCTTTTTTAGAAATCAACTTGCGAAGGTTTTATTATCATCTTGATTATAAGATGAGCAAACTGAGACAGAGATATCAAAGTAACTTGCCCTGGATAACATGGGGGCCATTGAAATGCTGGGACTGGAGTTTAAAAGTTATAGATGTTGACCATTAGAGATGAGCTTTCCATCAAGCTGACATATTGCTTTTCTCATAATTCCCAAGCTCAACCTAACTCTATCCTTCAAATGAACTCTATGTCTTCACTGTATTGCTATACTCAAGGCCAAGTATAGTGTCTGGAACATACTAGGTATTTTACATATTATTACATATTACATATATACTTTAGAGTCCAGGATATTTTTATGTTTTAAATTATAAATATTTCAGTCAATGTAGTAGTTTTATTTTTATCCTCAGATATTTTCAAACTTACATAAAGTTAAAGAAACAATATCCAAAACTCCAGAGTCCCATTCAAGTTTCACCAATCAAACCGATAGTGCCCACTATAGCAAGACAACCCAATTAAGGGTTATGCATCATACCCAGTTATCACATTACTTTAGGCTTCTTCAATCCTGATTATTTCCTTAGGCATTCCTTGATATTTGTGGCCATTAAGATTTTTTAGATTACAATGCTACAATTTTGAAGAATTTCCCTCAATTTGTTAGTCTGATGCTTTCTCCTTAGTAGATTAAATTTATGAATTTGGCAGGAATACCACAGAAGTGATGCCATGTCCACAAAGGATGTTATCAGGAAGCTTACACGTACAATGTAAATTAATCCCATCATTGATGAAAATTTGAGTCACCTGAGTGATACCTGAGCAATAAATACCCTTAAGTCGTGGAAATATACGAGTATGAAAAGAAAATCTTACATCCTTATTCTATTTTTTTCATTGTTCTCTAGATGCTCACACTCTCTCTTAGGTAACTGAAAGGAGTGTTCTATATAAAAGATTTTCAAAGAAGAACATAGCATTTTCCTAACACTTAATTCTTTGAAGAACTGATTAAGCTATTTTTTCCTACTTAAGAATATTCAACAGAGAGAACACAAATGGTTAAGGCAGATCAGGCTTTGAAGTTCTACCCGCTTTGGTATAGAGATACTAGAATAAAATGGTAATTAATCAGTAGAAAATAATGACAATACTGCTTTGTCCTGAAACCCTATTTGTGTGTGTGTGTGTGTGTATGCACACACACTTCTGTTTGGTTTTGTTCTCTTCTAAATTCAACTCATTAAATAGAATTTGACCTTCTCATATTTCGGTGAGAAAATGAACACAACAGGCAGTGGTTCTGATTAGAATCATGTCTTGTGAGTTTTATGGTGGTTGACATTTGCTGTTTCATAACAGTTACTATAAAAGCCAGTTGTGTCAGCTGCAGCCATGTCTGTGGTATAGAACAAGCCAGGTTAATGGCTTGAAACCCAAAAGGCACATTCTGCTTTGAGGTAGCCACTTAGGCCAGTGTGTGGAAAATTATTATCTCTGTTTTGTTGGGTTAATAGAAAGAGTGATCCTCTGCTTTCCAACAAGACCTGAACCAATTCAGGACACATGCTCCAAATGCATATACATGTCTGATAGAGTTTCTCCATAAACTGTAGTGATTAAGTCCACAGAACACCCTGGTAGTGTTAAAATTCTGACTCCACAACATGCTAATTGTGAGTGACTATATTCAAGTTAATTAAAATCTCGGTGCCTTATTTTTAATGTGTAAATCAAAGGAGATAAGAGGATCTTCTTCATAGGGGATCATGGGAATTAAGTGTGTTATTAGATTAAAAACACATAGAACAGTGTGTGACCTTTGACAATGTCTTTGGGAGCAAATAGGAAAGAAACGTGAACTTTGAGTATTCGTGTGTGTGCACACATGTGTTCTTAGGAGTGGGAGTAATGCAATTATGGGGTATAAATATTTGGAACAGATTTGGAAGTGTAATTAATCGATTCTTGTGACATATTGAAGAATGAGTAGTTTTCCAGGCAGACAAGAAGAGAAATGAGAGTATCTCAAGCAAAAGCAGTCTCATGAGAAAATGTGACACTGTTGGTGAACTTCAAGTAAGTCAACAGACGTGGGGGTGCCTCGTAGGCTAGCAGTTTACTGTGTAGTAGGCCGAGAATCTGTACCTCAGTTGTGTCTGTTGCTAGGACCCAGCCAGTCTGTGAAAGCCTAGAAAAGTAGACAGACGAGCTCAATAGAACTATTTTACTATTTTGGTGGTTGTGGGCTCTCATTGGGGAGTTTCTTAGAAAAAAATTCTATTGTAGGGAAGATCTAGATATATTGATCTTGACATACTAATCAGGTCTTGGTTGTTGGTGGACAGTGTGCTTTGAGGTCACCACGCAGGATAACACTGGGCTTCAGTCACATTACTGACCTCCTGGGCTTCGTGTTCAAAAATAATTATGCAACATTGGTTTACAAATATCTGCACACCTCTCTGGAGATGTCAGCATTCAGAGAGTATTATTTACTGCCTGCCATTCTAGACTGATGAAGAAATTCCATGTAGATCATATGACTAGTCACCTTCTATGCACAGCAGAGAAGTCTTTTGCCATCAATGCCAAGGTTTCAAATTCGCATTTTCATAAAAAACAGTCAAAGAGGCCCATTATCTAATTGATGTCCATAAATTATAGTGGTGGGGGAGAGTCAATGTTAATGCACATGGTGGTGAGCCATTTTTTGGAAGGTACTCAATTCTAAGTTTGGAATACTCTCTATACAAATAGAAGACTTAAATTCCTTTCCTGAAAAAATAATTTAAACTACCCCATTTGGAAAAGTTTCACATACACAATATCTGAAATAAAACATTGGAACTCTTGAGCAAGTTCTTTTTGCAATCTATCGTAAAGGAAATGTACCATGACATTTTAAGATAAATTAGAGTTGACACATAATACAGCTGTACTCTTAGCACAAATAGGCTTTCTGCCTAACAAGAGCCGTTTCTGTTTGCTTGGCCTTAATTATTCTAGAAAATGATCAGTCAGCTTTATCTTTGATCCCTCACGCTTCAATAATGTCAACTATCGTTGACTTGTTATCCAGAAGGAACTGAGTGACACAGCTGATCCACATGGTGCACCATTTAGAGGGGTAGATGTGAGGACCAAAACAACTTTGTAAATAGGATATGGTGTTCTAGCGTGCACAACAGGATGATTAGGAAATAAAAGGAATCAAATGAAACAGAAGTAGATCATTCCCTACCCTTCTCACACTCAGGGTGCTTAAATTGACTCTGTACTAGTGGCCTAGGCCAGTTTCCACCTATGCCTCTCACTGTCTAGGTTTCCAAAAATAATTCAACACAATTGGATTTTCCCATATAGCTTCTAAAATGAAAAAGCAGTGTTTCTCACAGGAAATTCCACTGAATGTCTGCCACATGTGAGGTACTGCTCTAGGTATTGGGAACTAACATATATTGACCACTTACATGTGGCAGGTACCAGTCCAACTACTTCATATGGACTAATTCATATTAATCAACACCCTGGGAAATATGGGATGCCATAATATCTATTTGCACATGAGGAAAATGAGACACAGACACTACTTTGTGAATGGTCACATAACTAGGAAGTGGAATACTCAAAATTTGAAAGCAGGAAATGGGGTCTAGCATGCACAAGGTTTGCCATTTTACTCACCAATTCTCTACAATGAATTAGGTCAGGTCCCTACCCTGAGGAAGCACAGACTTAAGGTAGGAAAGTAGAAATCAAAATACAAATCATCATATCCTATCATGTGAATTTATTAAGTACATATTAAGTGCCAGATCCTATATGAAGTGTTACATTTATTCTATTTCATTTACCTCTTATGGTGTCAGCATCATCTAAATAGTTGAGCCCACCTTTGCCTCACCAAAATAATAGGAACAGTGTAACATTTCAGAGATAGATCTTTGTATTCATCATTTTGCTTAGCAAGTATAAGGAAACAGTTTCTCTCTTTTTTAAATAATAGCTTTATTTAGATGTAGTTAACATAAATTTCACGCTTTTAAGGTATACAGTCCAGTAGTTTTTAGTACATGCAGGGAGTCAGAGTTGTGCAAACATTACAACTATCTAAATACTGTCATCATCCGGAAAATAGATTTTGTACCCCATTAGCAATCAGTCCCTGTCTCCATTCCCTGAGACCCTTTAAAACACTAATTGTCTTACTTATTTTAATAACAGTTTTATTGGGATATAATTCATGTACAAACACTGACTCATTTAAAGTGTATGATTAATATATTTTTTGAATTACTAGAATTGTTCAACCATCGCTGCTATCATATTACTGAACACCAGCCTTTCACAGTGTGGGAGAGAGGGAGATAAAAATATATCAAGGTATGGGTGGCGCCTGAGGCTCAGCAAGTAGGGCGCTGGCCCCATATACCGAAGGTGGTGGGTTCAAACCCAGCCTCGGCCGAACTGCAAAACAGAAAAATAGCCAGGTGTTGTTGCGGGTGCCTGTAGTCCCAGCTACTCGGGAGGCTGAGGCAAGAGAATCGCCAAAGCTCAGGAGTTGGAGGTTGCTGTGAACTTTGATGCCACAGCACTCTATCGAGGGCGATAAAGTGAGACTCTGTCTCTAAAAAAAAAAAAAAAATCAAAGTAAATTGTCACAATGTTCCTTATTCTTATAATAATTCAGCCATTTTTCTTAAATAAAATTTCCTTGGATTATTGCAAAACTTTAATTTTCGGAGTCCTGAAGAGATTAATTTTGACAGTTTCTGCTCATGTTGTTAACTGCTTTTCTGGAGGACTGGATTTTCATATTTCCTCTCTGCTTTGAGACAAGTTTCTTTTGCACAACTTAAAATACAAAAATTCTCATATGCTCTAGGCCCATTTATAGACTACACACTCCATCACACTTAATACGGTAACCTCTGTGAACTCAATACCAGTTGTAATTATATAATTATATATTTAAAAATCTCTTTTCTGGCTCAGTGCCTAGAGCACAGTGGTTAAGGTGCAAGCCACATACAGGAAAGCTGGCGGGTTTGAATCTGGCCTGGAGCAACTAAAACAATGATGACAAATGCAACTTAAAAAAAAAATAGCTGGGGGTTGTGGCAGGCACTTGTAGTCCCAGCTACTCGAGAGGCTGAGGCAAGAGAATTGCTTATGCCCAAGAGTTTGAGGTTGCAGAGAGCTGTGACGCCACAGCACTCTACTGAGGGTGACATAGTAAAACTCTGTCTCAAAAAATAATAATAATAAATAAATAAATAATAAATAAATAAAAAATGTCTTTACTTATTTCTATTTTCCTTCTTTCCATACATATACATTGAAAATCTACTGTGTACTAGGATCAGAGGTAGATGTTGAGAATTAAAAACACAATAAAATAGAGTTTATGCCCTCATGGATTTTAGAATGTTGCATGATAGCCAGATAACAAACATATTCAAGGTCACTATATCAGTCAAGGGTCTACAGAAAAGCAGAATCAAGAATATATATCTATATATCTATATCTATGTCTATGTTTATGTCTACATCTACGTCTACATATATATCTATCTCTATCTATCTATATGTATCTATCTGTAACTATAACTCTGTGAGAGAGAGAGAGAGAGAGATAGAGAGAGAGAGAGAGAGGTTATATGATTGGTTCACACGATTACAGAGACCACAGATCCCCATGATTTGCCATCTGAAAGCTGGAAGCCAGAAAAACTGGTGGTATAATTCAGTCTCAGTCCAAAAGAATGAGAATTAGGATAGCTGATGCTGTAATTCTCAGTCTGAATCTAAAGACCTGAGAACCAAAAGAGAGGACTGGTTAAAGTCCTAGAGATGGAAGTCTGGAGAACCAGAATCACAGATATCAGCAGTCAAGAGAAGTATATTTCAGCTCAAAACACACAGAAAGAGAGAATTTACTCTCCCTTTGCCATTGGTTCTATTGAAGCTCTTAACAGATTGGATGGTAACCACTTACACTGGTGAGGACTTGAGGATGGTTTTTCTTTACTAAGTCTACCAATTCAAATACTATTCTCTTCTTGAATCACCCTCACAGACACATTCAAAAATAATGTTTTACCAACTATCTGGTGACTCCATTGTCCAATCAGGTTGACACATAAAATTAACTATCACCTAGGATAGTTATCAAAGCAGATTGAGGTGTGTATAGAATTGACACTCATAGGACAAGGAATACTGGGGTATAACATTTTCACCTTTTATCTTTCAAATATTGATGGAATGTAAAATTCTGGAATTCATTCATTCAGGATATTATGTGCCCAGCAATGTGCTGAATGCATGAATTGTGACAGTGAACAAATCAGATGTGGTTTGTCCCTGACCTGATTGAAGCTCATATTCTAATGGAGAATTCATGGAAGTCCACAACTCGCCTGATTTCTTTTTTACTTTTTTTTTTTGCAACCGTTGTTGTTTGGCAGGCCCGGGCTGGATTCAAACCCGCCAGCTCAGGTGTACGTGGCTGGCACTGTAGCTGCTTGAGCCATAGGCACCGAGGCTAACTCACCTGATTTCAATCATCTAAACTCTAGTATGGAGTTTAGAAAAGATTACAGTGGTTACAAAGTGTGTAATAATGCAAGCATAAAATAAAAGGAAACAATATATAGGAATTATAGAAGCAGTTTGGCTATTGAACATACATTCTGACTGAGCTTTACCACACAGTGACAAGTCATGCCAGTTTTGCAGAAGCTGTCCTGGATTTTACCCTGCAAGTTCCATTTCCTGATATACCCTAGACAGTTGGTCATCCCACTTATTATGAGTATTTGCATTTGCAACAGCAGATAGACTTAAGGGCACAGTGCTTGCTGCCTAAGCACAAATAAAAAATGCATAAAAGTATAATTTAAAATGTTTTCTACAGGAAGTTAACTAAAGTGTGCATCTGGTTGTATTTGGGTCAAAATGCACATAGAAAAAACATTACAGATAGAATCCCTGTACAGTAAAATCAACAGATAAAAATACTAAGTTAGAAGTTGTGCTGGATTGTTTATTTCCAATTTTGTTACTCTGGGATTTGCATTTCTAAGATCCACCTTTCCTGCAAGGTTCAAGGTTAGAGTTGGTCAAAAGTGAAGGTATGTGAGATTTGGGAGGCAGATGTGAAACAACAGCTCTTGTGCTCTGAGGGTTGTCATCAGTGAGATGTGGTAGCAAAGATTCTGGAAGGATTCAGTTTGCCTTCTATCGTCCTCACTCCACTCCAAGATCTCTATACTGAACACCAATCTTGCTGATCTAACTAGAAGCAACTGGGGCCCATTACTGGAGCTTCCCTCAGAACATACAGAGTTGGTTGACATGAAGAAGCAACAACCTTTAATAGATTTGTACACTGCCTCTCCTCAAGCCAGATTTCTCTGTAAGCTCTGCTCATTTCCCTGTGCCAGGGCAGGTTAGTTACTTTGATTTTTTTCATTTCACTTTTTAGCCCTTAAATTCCCAAATTCTTCCACAGTTACACATAGACCACTCCTAGTACTGAACCCCTTATTGCAAAATAGACCTATGGGGAATAGCAAAAAATCCAGATCCAATCTCCCTTTCTCATGGGCAAAGATGTTTTTGTAGTAAAATTTCTTTTTGTGTAGTTTGTTTAGTTATTACTCAATGCTTTGACATAAGTAGTTCCACTTCTAGCCCCTCTTCTTTTCTTATCTTTAATAGTCATGGTAATGTTAATCAAGTTATGAACATTCATCAAATAAGCATTAGTTGCCAGGAACACTATTAAGCACTTTACATGAATAACTCCATAACTCTTCACCATAACCTAATGGGACAAGCTCAATGGGCAGTTTTATAAAGGAGGGAATTCACACTTTCCAAGACATTAGATAACTTGCTCAGTCACCTGACTAATCAGTAGTATGATGAGATTAGATCCCAAATTGACTTAGCTCTGTTATTTCAAAAAGTTAATTGTGAAAATATGCTTATGTTTCTAAGATGTTACTTATCTCTTAATATAAATACAATGCAAGTGCTTTTGGGAGAGGGTGGATTGCACATAAATCATCAAAATTAATTATCTATCCATTCAAATTTGGTACCTCTGGGCGGCACCTGTGGCTCAAAGAAGTAGGGCGCTGGCCCCATTTGCCGGAGGTGGCAGGTACACACCCAGCCCTGGCCAAAAACAAACAACCAAACCACCCACAACAAAAAAAAACCCTGCAAATTTGGGACCTCCTGTAGGCTACTAGGAAATAGGTGTTATTATTCCCTTTTTTTTTTTTTTAATTTTAGGTTATTGTGAGGGTACAAACAACCGATCACAATTGTTGATTTTGTTAGGTAGAGTCCCTCTTGTAGTTGTGCCCACCATCCAAAAGGTGTGCCATAAACTACCTGTTCCCTTTAAATGGGAGAATACCAATCCCCCTTTCCACCCTCTCTCATTCCCCTCCCTCCATTAAGTTTTTCTCCTACATGGGGGTGAGTTGGATCATCTACTGGATTCCAACTAATTGAATATATTGGATATTTGCTCATCCATTCTTGTGATATTTTACTAAGAAGAATGTGTTTCAAATACATACAGGTCAATACTGAAATTTAAGTTTGCCATTTTTTCTTATGGT